>LZPO01018175.1:15797-29137 GCA_001675575.1 Neotoma lepida | reverse complement strand
AACCAATCAGAACAACACATTTTTAGAAAGACATTCCCATCAAGATCCAATTCCTTCTCAGCTTTGGCTGATAATTCTCTTGGACTATTTAATTCTTTGTCCCCTCCCCTTTTAGAGTATTAGCCAAATTTTGTAGTCCATCTTTAGGTATTCCACAATACCCAGAAAGTTGGAAATGCTTCCTAACAATTTTTGAACATCATTAAGTGTCTGCAATCGATCTTTCCTTAGTTGTACCTTTTAGGGTTTAATTTTTTGTAGCACTATTTTATATCCTAAGTAATTAATAGAATCTCCTGTTTTTATTTTTTCAGGAGCAATTTGTAGTCCCCAGCAAGGCAAAAATCTTTTTTACTTCTTCAAACATCCTTTCTAATGTACTTAACTTTGGATCAGCTAATAAGATATCATTTATATAATGATAAATTATGGATTATGGAAACTTCACATAAATTATTTACAACAGTTTTTGCACAAAATATTGGCACAGGGTAGGGCTGTTTAACATTCCCTGTGGGAGGACCTTCCATTGCTATCTCTTGACTGGCTGGGAATTGGTATAATTAGGTACTGTGAAGGCAAATTTTTCTNTATCATTTTCTTGTAAAGGTATGGAAAAGAAACAGTCTTTTAAGTCAATAACTATTATAGGCCATTCTTTGAGTAGCAGAGAGAGCAAAGGCATCCCAGTCTGTAGGGAGCCCATAGGCTGAATTACTTTATTAATAGTTCTTAGATCGGTCAGCATTCTCCAATTATCAGACTCTTTTTCTAATAACAAATACAGGAGAATTCAAAGGGCTGGTAGATTCTTCAATGTNTTGAGCATTTAACTGCTTTTGAACCAGCTATTCTAAAGCTTGTAGCTTCTCTTTTGTCAAAGGCCATTGTCCAACCCAGACAGGTTTATTAGTTAGCCATTTTAAACGTAGGGCTGTTGGTACTTCTGCAGGTTCAGTAGTAGTTGTGCTTTGTTTATGCACAGTCTGAATGGTTGGTGACTGTTTTTTATGGCACGTTATGATATTATTCCTAGAAACATGCATCAGTCTGTATTCCTTTCCTGAGAGTGTAGGAATGTTAATCTGGGTATTCCACTGTTGTAACAGATCTCAGCCTCAAAGATTCATTGCTACATTTGCTAACATATGGCTTCAGCCGTCCTCTCTGTCCTTCTGGCCCCGTCTCGAACTCTGTTTTATCTGAGATAGGGTTCCAATCCCTAGAAATTGGACATCTACCTCTTGAAGAGGCCAATTCGGATGCCATGATTTTGATGTACTTATAGTCACATCTGCACCTGTGTCTACCAAACCTTCGAGAACAATGCCATTAATCAGAATTCTAAGCTTTGGTCTTTGTTCATTTATGAATGTCTGCCATAATATTCATTTTATTGTGTTCTTTGTAACTTTTAATTCATTTATCAGAGCTGTTCTATTATCCAGTGCAGTATTGCTCTTTATATTAGACAATGGGTTATGTAATTGCCCTCGAGAGGAATTTCCTCCACAGTGGCTGGAAGTGTTTGGACCACGTTTGATTTTGGGGCCTTCAAGAAGTCCCTTGAGGCGTTTCCTGATGGTAAATGGTTGCCTCATATATCTATTATTGATCTGCACTCATCAGTCCAATGTCGACCTTTGCCACATCTTCTACATAATCCAGAAGGTTGGGGTCTCCCATTTGGGTTATTTGTAGAAGGCACATTACTTGTAGGAGCACCCCATGTACAATTTTTACTTATGTGACCTTTTGTACCACATTTAAAACATTTGGTACCCTGAGGCCTTCTTCCACCTCTGGGAGTTCTCTCACCTTTGGGAGTTCTCTCTCCTATCCAAGCCTCATTACTATAGTTAAGAGACTCAACACCATTAGTATACTGAATCCATTCTTCCAAAGGAACTGATCTGACTTTTAATGGCATAAGTATTCTTTTGCATTCTGTGTTAGCATTGTTAAATATAAAGGACTCAGTTAATATTTGTCTTAATTCTTTATCTGACACAGCTTTCNTTATAGCTGTGGTCAGCCTTTGTAAAAACTCAGTGAAAGGTTCTTGAGGTCTCTGGAATCTTTGTGTATATCTCAGTTGGTTTTCCTGGTTCTGGAAATTTTTCCCAAGCATTTAGAGCTGCTGTTCAGCATAGGGATATTGTATGCTCTTCATAAGTGCCTTGTACATTCCTGTCAGCAAAATGTCCCTCACCAAGAATTTGAACTTGGGAAATCTCAAAACCTCTGAGTTTACCTTGTTGCTCTAAATTTCTTGCTTCTTCTCTCAGCCAGCTTTTCCATTACAACTGCTGGCTATATTCTAGAACAGCTGAAATTAACTGATTCCAGTCATCTGGTATAATTCTATTTGAGGTAGACCACAAATTTAACCTCTGTCTTATAAATGTTGAGTGTATGCCATAGGTGACTACCTCTTCCTTCATATGTTTAAAAATCCCTCATCAGAATAGGCTGTAACCTGTATTCTAGATATGGCTCAGGGTGTCTATCATCTGCTGGCCTCTCATGGATGATGACAGGATAGGCCATTGTATGAGAGCCATCTGAAGATGTTATGATCTGTATGGTCTTGCCCTGCTGCTTATTAGGTCCCTTGTCATCTTTACTGAGAGTTTCTTCCAGGGCTTGCAAACGAGCACCTAAGGTCTGTCCCAGGAAGTGAACCTCCTTTCTTGCAAGGAATTTCAGATTTCACATGGAATCATGCAACCTTTTATGTTCTTCTGAAACACATGATTCCATAGCCTTTATGTTATCAGTTAATGATCATCTTTCTTCCTTACAAAGTGTCTGAGTAGAGACAACTTCATCCTGAAGAGTTATTGTTCTATCCATTAGGTATTCATATTTACTATCAATAAAATAAAATTTGGCTATACATTTATTATTTATCAATTGAAGTTCTTGTATTAAGTTAGCAGATTCCAAACTACAAAGCCTGCTTTGTAAGTATCTATTACTAACTTGTAAATCCTGGTTAGCAGATTCCAGAATTTTTTTTATGTAAGGATTCATTGTTATCTTTTAAAGCCTGTATCAGTCCCAATAATGACTCATCTTTGGTATTATTATTAAACCAGTATTTGAATGCTGTGTAAATTATTATGGTAAATGCCAAAATGGTATAGGCCAGATGGGCCTTAGGAAGGTAGTAAATTTCCAGAAAAATGTCATTCATCATACAGGCAAAAAAGTTTTTAAAATCTTGTGAAGTAATGTTATCGGACATATTATAAGAAATAGTCAAAATCAGTTTGAAAGTGTAAAATTATCAAGTATTCTTACCTGTAATGAAACTGGCTTACTTATCTTACCATCCTTGAGATATTTTTTTGAGGTGTAGTAGCGTTTTTCAGCCAGCAGGTGTCACTGGAGTAGCTCTAAAGTTGGTCCCACTGGAGACTGGTGGCAGCTGCAGGCAGGGGGCCGGGTCCCATGTTCACGTGTGGAGGAGGGNCAGAAGCAGCGACAAGGCAGCAGATCTTTCTGTGTCTCCCTGGAGCTTCAGGGTCTGGCTTGGCTTTCCTAGCCTCCTTGGCCCTTCAGCACTCCTCCCTTGGCCAAGAGGCTGGGCTTGTGGGGTTCACTGGCCTGAGCTCAGGGCCCGGCTAGCTCAGTCGGTAGAGCAAGAGACTCTTAATCTCAGGGTTGTGGGTTCATGCCCCACATTGGGTGCCAGATATAGGGGGAAATTATTAAGGCAACTCCACATAGTTAAGAGGTTTATTTAGGGATTTAGGGCAACTTACAGCAAGTAAAGAGGTTGGTCACAGGGTCCAGGAGAGGTGAGGTGCAGTCCAGTGGTGTTCTCTGGAGAACTCTGCTTGGTCCACCATCCAGTGTCCAGGATCCAGGAATCCTGCTCCCCTCTTCCCCCAACCCATCCCCTATTCCCTTCTCCAAAAAGGTAAGACCTCCCATGAGGAGTCAGCAGGTCCTGGTTGAGGTAGGTCCATTCAGTTGAGGTAGGTCCAAGCCCCTATCCCCGCATCAAGGCTGTGCAAGGTATCCCACCATATGTAATGCACTCCAAAAAACCAGCTCATGCACCAAGGATGGATCCTGATCCCACTGCCAGGGGACCAAGTAGACCAAGCTACACAACTGTCTCTCTTATGTAGAGGGCCTAGTTCAGTCCCATAGAGGCTCCATAGCTGTTGATCTAAAGTTCATGAGTTCCTACTAGTTTGGTTTGGTTGTCTCTGTAGCTTTCTCCATCATGANCTTGATGCTGCTTGCTTATAGAATCCCTCTTCCCTCTCTTCAACTGGACTCTTGGATCTCGGCCAGGTGCTTGTCTGTTGATCTCTGCATCTGCTTCCATCAGTTACTGCATGAAGGCTCTACTATAGAGCAATAGTAATAAAAAACAGCTTGGTATTGGTATAAAAACAGACATGTGGACCAATGAAATCGAATTAAAGACCCTGATATTAAACATACAAATGGCATGATTTCCTCCTTTTTAAATTAGTTGGTAACATTCAATGGCACACATTATTTGTCTTTTTATCCACTGATGGATTCAGCATTTTTTCCTCCTCTTTTCCCTGTTGTAAACAATTCTGCTATGAACAAGAGATATGGGTATTGTATTGGGATGCTGTTTTCATTTATTTTAAATATCTGCTCAGAGGAAGGATTGTTGGATAGTTAAGGGCATTGCATTTAGATAGTGGGATGAGGTGTCAAAGCTGATAATAATGGAGGTACAACATTGGAAAGGTGGCAAATCTGGCTGGTGAAANAAATAAAAACAGACAAAATCTCTATGAGAGCATGTTTCTATGTAGAAAGGGAACATGACACCATGACTTTTGTNAATACTGACTCTAAGTGCCCTCTAAATAGAGAATGCTTACACCATAGCGGAAGCATTAAGAATATAAATTGCTTTTATGAAAGATGTTTTTCTTCCATTTTCTCTAAGAACATCCAAAGCAAGGCTACACTACAACATATAGCTTGAAGTTATGTTAATAACTCTCCTAATCTATAGGTTCTCAGGCTATGAAAAGGACACTGCCTCACCTAATCTGTCATGCTTATTATTTAGTGTTATAATTAATTTTCACATCTATTGGGGAACAGAGGGCTAATTTTCATAATACTTCATTAAGAGGGTAACTCAAGAAAACAAAAAGAAAAAGAGAAGAAATGGGAATGGAAAGAGGGAGAGCAAAAATGGGGAGGAAGAATGATAAAGTCCTTTGCCACAGAAATAATTTCTGAGGCTCCATGTTACTAATTTCTGTATATTCCTCTATCTAACCCTGGCAATTGCTTCAGGGGACTTCATTACTTCAGTAGAGGATGATANGAAAATTGGTATTAAAAACTCATTTGTGGGCACTGAAATTTGCTATTAAGATGTTATGACTTTCAGCTTTGCAGCTAGTTGAGCAGCACAGTAGTATATATGCTAATTAATGAATAAACACATATCTAGAAATATCTATATTTTCAAGTTTCCAAAAGATGATTAAAATCTGAATTATTATTGATACCATAAATTATGAAAAAAGTGAAATTATGAATTTTTAAAATCTGCAAGCATATCTGGACCTTGCATGCTTTGTAAACAGGATCGTGGATAGTAATGGCTGGTCTTGAATGCCTGACCCTTATGTTGTGAAGCAATTTCTTCTGAGATGATGAAATTCGTTTTAACCGGCAAGGATGCTTTAGGAGGACAAGGTGTTCTAAGGAGTGATGAAACATTTCTTTGTACAGGGAAAGCTCCTTCATACTTAGGAAGTAAACAACTCAGTGGCTTCAGGAAGTCACTGAAATTGACCAGATGCACTGGACCCCTCCTTCTTCAAGCATATATAATCAATAAGAACTGCTGCTATAAAATCTCAGATAAGCTGAGCAGCCTGAAAGAAGCAGTTGCTATCTGAGGTCCCTGAAAGTGATTCAGAGCAACTAAGCTACCTGGAAAGGACACTCTCCAGTCTATTAAGCTGCCTTAGAGTTATGTAGTCTGATAATATGCTTCCAGCTTTTGTGAATTGTTACACATGCTGGGTCAGTATTGACCAATGCAGCTATCTTGGAGTCATTTTTTTTTTTATGTAAGTAAATCCTCTTGTGCATTCTGGTAACAATGATAAAGCTCCTCAGTTCACTAAGTTGTACTTTGGTGGTATACTCACTTTGTTCTGTTATTGGTTCCCTATCTAGGGTGACCACATATTTGATCATGTATCTATAGGAATAGAGTTACACAATAGTATATGAAAAAGTACATATTGGTTAAAGAAAATTCCAGTGAACATTTCCATTTATACCCACAACAAAGACGACCTCAGAAATACCACACGAATTTCAATGCCCTCTATGTTGAATTCTCACCACTTATGATCCTGTAACTTATGTATAGCTCCTGTCTTTCCGTAAGTCAGTGTCATATCAGTTTTTAAATCTCAAAATATAAAACATGGTCCCAGGTAATCACAATTTCTTTCACTATACTCTAATCAAAATGAGATTTCACTCCAATGTAGTACCTCATTTCACTTCTCCAATTTAGAGTTTGTATTTCTAGTAAGTCCATGCAATGTGTTGCTCACAAAATAATGACCTTCAATTGTTAGTCAATATAAAAAAAAATCTTCAATTGTTAGTCAATATATTAATAATTATTATAATGATAATCTTCAATTGTTAGGCAATTGAAAATTAGATACTCTGTGACTTCCAATAATGGTATGTAAGGAGGGCAATTCAGAGGTATGATATTTGCTCATATCACTGATTTTCCTGTGATTTGTTCTCATGTGTAATGTCTGTTTTATATTGACTTTAATTTGGGTTTGTTGACTCTTTTTGTTCATTTNGCTTCAGGGTCTGGCTTGGCTTTCCTAGCCTCCTTGGCCCTTCAGCACTCCTCCCTTGGCCAAGAGGCTGGGCTTGTGGGGTTCACTGGCCTGAGCTCAGGGCCCGGCTAGCTCAGTCGGTAGAGCAAGAGACTCTTAATCTCAGGGTTGTGGGTTCATGCCCCACATTGGGTGCCAGATATAGGGGGAAATTATTAAGGCAACTCCACATAGTTAAGAGGTTTATTTAGGGATTTAGGGCAACTTACAGCAAGTAAAGAGGTTGGTCACAGGGTCCAGGAGAGGTGAGGTGCAGTCCAGTGGTGTTCTCTGGAGAACTCTGCTTGGTCCACCATCCAGTGTCCAGGATCCAGGAATCCTGCTCCCCTCTTCCCCCAACCCATCCCCTATTCCCTTCTCCAAAAAGGTAAGACCTCCCATGAGGAGTCAGCAGGTCCTGGTTGAGGTAGGTCCATTCAGTTGAGGTAGGTCCAAGCCCCTATCCCCGCATCAAGGCTGTGCAAGGTATCCCACCATATGTAATGCACTCCAAAAAACCAGCTCATGCACCAAGGATGGATCCTGATCCCACTGCCAGGGGACCAAGTAGACCAAGCTACACAACTGTCTCTCTTATGTAGAGGGCCTAGTTCAGTCCCATAGAGGCTCCATAGCTGTTGATCTAAAGTTCATGAGTTCCTACTAGTTTGGTTTGGTTGTCTCTGTAGCTTTCTCCATCATGANCTTGATGCTGCTTGCTTATAGAATCCCTCTTCCCTCTCTTCAACTGGACTCTTGGATCTCGGCCAGGTGCTTGTCTGTTGATCTCTGCATCTGCTTCCATCAGTTACTGCATGAAGGCTCTACTATAGAGCAATAGTAATAAAAAACAGCTTGGTATTGGTATAAAAACAGACATGTGGACCAATGAAATCGAATTAAAGACCCTGATATTAAACATACAAATGGCATGATTTCCTCCTTTTTAAATTAGTTGGTAACATTCAATGGCACACATTATTTGTCTTTTTATCCACTGATGGATTCAGCATTTTTTCCTCCTCTTTTCCCTGTTGTAAACAATTCTGCTATGAACAAGAGATATGGGTATTGTATTGGGATGCTGTTTTCATTTATTTTAAATATCTGCTCAGAGGAAGGATTGTTGGATAGTTAAGGGCATTGCATTTAGATAGTGGGATGAGGTGTCAAAGCTGATAATAATGGAGGTACAACATTGGAAAGGTGGCAAATCTGGCTGGTGAAANAAATAAAAACAGACAAAATCTCTATGAGAGCATGTTTCTATGTAGAAAGGGAACATGACACCATGACTTTTGTNAATACTGACTCTAAGTGCCCTCTAAATAGAGAATGCTTACACCATAGCGGAAGCATTAAGAATATAAATTGCTTTTATGAAAGATGTTTTTCTTCCATTTTCTCTAAGAACATCCAAAGCAAGGCTACACTACAACATATAGCTTGAAGTTATGTTAATAACTCTCCTAATCTATAGGTTCTCAGGCTATGAAAAGGACACTGCCTCACCTAATCTGTCATGCTTATTATTTAGTGTTATAATTAATTTTCACATCTATTGGGGAACAGAGGGCTAATTTTCATAATACTTCATTAAGAGGGTAACTCAAGAAAACAAAAAGAAAAAGAGAAGAAATGGGAATGGAAAGAGGGAGAGCAAAAATGGGGAGGAAGAATGATAAAGTCCTTTGCCACAGAAATAATTTCTGAGGCTCCATGTTACTAATTTCTGTATATTCCTCTATCTAACCCTGGCAATTGCTTCAGGGGACTTCATTACTTCAGTAGAGGATGATANGAAAATTGGTATTAAAAACTCATTTGTGGGCACTGAAATTTGCTATTAAGATGTTATGACTTTCAGCTTTGCAGCTAGTTGAGCAGCACAGTAGTATATATGCTAATTAATGAATAAACACATATCTAGAAATATCTATATTTTCAAGTTTCCAAAAGATGATTAAAATCTGAATTATTATTGATACCATAAATTATGAAAAAAGTGAAATTATGAATTTTTAAAATCTGCAAGCATATCTGGACCTTGCATGCTTTGTAAACAGGATCGTGGATAGTAATGGCTGGTCTTGAATGCCTGACCCTTATGTTGTGAAGCAATTTCTTCTGAGATGATGAAATTCGTTTTAACCGGCAAGGATGCTTTAGGAGGACAAGGTGTTCTAAGGAGTGATGAAACATTTCTTTGTACAGGGAAAGCTCCTTCATACTTAGGAAGTAAACAACTCAGTGGCTTCAGGAAGTCACTGAAATTGACCAGATGCACTGGACCCCTCCTTCTTCAAGCATATATAATCAATAAGAACTGCTGCTATAAAATCTCAGATAAGCTGAGCAGCCTGAAAGAAGCAGTTGCTATCTGAGGTCCCTGAAAGTGATTCAGAGCAACTAAGCTACCTGGAAAGGACACTCTCCAGTCTATTAAGCTGCCTTAGAGTTATGTAGTCTGATAATATGCTTCCAGCTTTTGTGAATTGTTACACATGCTGGGTCAGTATTGACCAATGCAGCTATCTTGGAGTCATTTTTTTTTTTATGTAAGTAAATCCTCTTGTGCATTCTGGTAACAATGATAAAGCTCCTCAGTTCACTAAGTTGTACTTTGGTGGTATACTCACTTTGTTCTGTTATTGGTTCCCTATCTAGGGTGACCACATATTTGATCATGTATCTATAGGAATAGAGTTACACAATAGTATATGAAAAAGTACATATTGGTTAAAGAAAATTCCAGTGAACATTTCCATTTATACCCACAACAAAGACGACCTCAGAAATACCACACGAATTTCAATGCCCTCTATGTTGAATTCTCACCACTTATGATCCTGTAACTTATGTATAGCTCCTGTCTTTCCGTAAGTCAGTGTCATATCAGTTTTTAAATCTCAAAATATAAAACATGGTCCCAGGTAATCACAATTTCTTTCACTATACTCTAATCAAAATGAGATTTCACTCCAATGTAGTACCTCATTTCACTTCTCCAATTTAGAGTTTGTATTTCTAGTAAGTCCATGCAATGTATTGCTCACAAAATAATGACCTTCAATTGTTAGTCAATATAAAAAAAAATCTTCAATTGTTAGTCAATATATTAATAATTATTATAATGATAATCTTCAATTGTTAGGCAATTGAAAATTAGATACTCTGTGACTTCCAATAATGGTATGTAAGGAGGGCAATTCAGAGGTATGATATTTGCTCATATCACTGATTTTCCTGTGATTTGTTCTCATGTGTAATGTCTGTTTTATATTGACTTTAATTTGGGTTTGTTGACTCTTTTTGTTCATTTAATTATTCATAAATATATTAATGTAAGTCATGTTACAAGCCATGTTTCTGATCCTGTAATTAATGAACAACTTCACTCTACCCTTGTAAGAAATATTACAATTATTTTCAGTACAATCCTCCTGTCTTGGTACACACATATGAAGGTCAGAGGACACTTTGCTGGAGTCAATTCTTTCCTCCACCATAGGGATTACCAGAGGTTAAATTCAAGTCATCAGTTTTGTTGGCAAGTGGCTTTGTGGATTGACCCATTTTGCTGCTCCAATTTTTAAATTTTTCAGAATATTTTTAAAAAATACTTATTCATCTTATAATGTTTATTTTTCATACATGTAAATATAAAATACATATAATTTAGGCTATCTATGTTTATATATGCATATATGCATACATAGACTTATATATTTATGCAATAATTTATACATAAACACAATGAATATATAAAAAAAAACAGGGCTATTGGTACATCTACTGCTTGTTAAACATAAGGCCCCTGATTAGCTATCACCTCTACAAACAAACAAACACAACAACAAGAAGACAGGAAGCTGTGTTAATGTAACCATCTCTTTTCTTGGCAAACCTTACTCCGTGTGTGTCTTTCCTGTGGCTAATGTTCTTCCCCTCATTCTGTTCAGAGTCCTGTATTGAAACTATTCTTGTCTTTTTAGTATCCATTTCAATCAAATGATAACCTAATCAGAGCTTCCCTTGCAGTATTTGTTCCTGCTAATTCTTTCTTTGAAAATAAAACAGTAGTACATCAGCACATGAATGCTTTTAAGATAGTAGTCTCTAATTGCTTTAGCTTATTGGTGAGAAATAAAAATCCTAACAACATTAAGGAATTTGTATCATATCACATTGCAGGCTATGGACAAATATGAGAAGAATGCCAAATATTCAAAAGGCATAATACAAGCCCTTAGTTTCCACAAAACTATTTCTTCTCTACTGAGATTTTCTCCTTTTAGATTAAGGTGTGTGTGTGTGTGTGTGTGTGTGTGTGTGTGTGTGTGGTGTGTTTCATTTATTTTGTTCAAGCTAGACTAAAAATAGTTAACTCCTACTTCTTTGTCTCCCAACAAAGGAAGTCATTTTCTAAGTGTTGAAGTTCTGCTTGCAGCACCCAAGGACTCCAGTTCTTTCAGTCCTCTATGTGACTATTGTTGTCCTGATAGCCTCAAAATCTATTCAGTCTTATCCATGCACTCTCTGTCTGAAGACTGTAGAAATAAACGTCCAGGAGACTCCTTGGTTATATATTTTCACTTGGTTCTCCTGAGCCCTCCTACAATGTGTGGGTGCACCAGTAAGGGTTATTTTTTGTTTTCCTGAAAATGAGCTCAGTTATATTACCTTAATTATTGGCTGAAGTAAAAATAAGCTTGATGTTTATTGAGCTTCTAACACACTTTAGACTTACCTTCAAGTTCTGCTTTTGACTAAATGGCTAAAGAGGAAGATATTCAGTCTATGATGGAATTAGTGCAGAGGTCATAAACAAAGATGTAGTTGGATTTTCCTGTGTCCCACCTGGGCCCATAGTCACTCAGACCAAATAAACACACAGAGGCTTATATTATTTATAACTATATGGCCTATGGCAGGCCTCTTGCTAACTAGCTCTTATATCTTAAATTAACCCATTTCTATAAATCTATATGTCACCACATGTTCCATGACTTTACCTGTCTGCCATTACATGCTGCACTGTGGATGGTGGGATGGCAACTCTCTATCTCTCCTTTCTCTTCTTGTCTATCTGCTTGGATTTCCCACCTACCTCTAAGCTTCCTTGCCATAGGCCAAATGGNTTTATTTATAAAACAATCAGAGCAACATATATTCACAGTATACAGAAAGATATTCCCCATTACTTCCCCTTTTCTTTTTAATCAAAAAGGAAGGTTTTAACTTGAACATAGTAAAATTACATATAATAGAACAGTTATCAAGCAAGAATTATAGTTACAATATCTAGTCTATTTGTATTTTGTAAAGTTAAAGAAAATATCCTGTCGTCTATCATATATTTGTGAGTCTAAAGTTTCATATCTAATTTATCTTTTATCATAACCAAGAAAAATTATAATTAAAACTATCTTGTCTTCAACTGCATCAAAGACCTCAGAAGGATATATGTTACCTAAGTAAACAGAAAGAGCATTGTAAGCAACTTCCAAAAATCTAGAATGACAGAGACAGCTAGCTGCCTCCAGAGTCATCCAAAGTTCCTCTGTAATGTTGGGGCATCAATCTTCAGCCAATAGGCCTAGAGTTTTTCAGTTACTTTTCCCTGTATCCTGTAGAATATCTGGTAGTCTCCTCTGTGAAGCAGGAACCTGAAGGACCATTTCACTTTGTTTTGGAAAATTCAGTGGTCATTTTTCTGTAGGTCTTGCATGTCCAGTCGATACAACATTTTGTTAAGCTGTCCAAGCAAAAACAGTTTCTTGCCCAAACGGCTATTTTTGCCAAAAAGAAGATAAACTCCATATGGAGTGTTTTCAACACCCATCTTCCTCTTTGAAGTAAATCAGTGGTGCCAGGAGCAGATGTGTCTCACTGTCCAGAAAGTTTTAGTGTTTAAAACATTTCAAATGCCGTATTCTGTAGGTCTTTGAAGTGTTTGAAGATTACCTATCTGTCTGAAATATATCTTTGTATACCTAAAAAAGTTAACATAACTATTAAGTTTGATTATAATAGAAGATTAATTATTAATCTGTATTTCTTAATTATCCATTATTTCTTAATTATGAGTTACATGAATATAATACCTTAAATGAGAGTTGAAATATATATACATATATATATATATATACAGTATAAAAATGAACTTTAAAATTGTATCAATAAACTAAAACCCATAGCAATATAAAATATTTTAAACAAGTTGCTCTTTAAAAGTAGGTTCAACAATCCACCCTTTTATCCTATCATAGCTATATACTATATTTCCATATCATATCCCCCTTTCTTCTTTTAGAAAGAGATTGACTATGACCAATAACAATTTGTAGCCAACAACCTAAACAAAGACAATCATCCATAATCCACTTTGGAGAATGTGAGCATAGTCTTCTAGGCTACTTCCTGCTAATAAAGGTCACTGTATTCTTATGAGGATCC
>LZPO01018175.1:0-10000 GCA_001675575.1 Neotoma lepida | reverse complement strand
TAATGCAGGCATGCTTAATTGATTTTAGACTTCAAATTGTTGCTGAGATTATGAGTGAGCCAGCTACAATGGGGTGATAGTGAGGTACAATTAACAGCCCCCACTTTACATATCTCATTAGTTGGTCAACTTGCAATTTCCCTTACCTTCTTTATGTTTTCCACGTATAGCTGCCCTGTAATTGCCCTGTCTCCATTTGCCATTTGTGTTACAGAATGAGGATACTGCAAATGGTATCAAATGTGTAGTTGTGTGNTCACAAGGTCTTTCCTTTGCTTTTGGTGTAACTCTCCTCATCCACTGTGGCAAATTAACTTTGAAGTCCGATCCACACCNCAGTGTGAATGANATAATTCACTTTTACATCTAGTGAATTGATATGATGCTATTTATACTTCCTTTATTTTCCTACAATTACCATCCTGAATCCTATTGNAGAAATAATACAATGCATTATACATAAAGGTGTGCCTCTTTAAATGTGAAATACTCTGAACTTTGAAAGACAGCCACACCATATGGTTTCACAAAGTGGACCTGTACATATTAGGCAGCATTATAGTTAGCCCTTTAGAAATGGTTCCACTTACTTAGCACACATGCTGGGCTCTTAAATAGGAATTATATGCTGAATTCTGCTCTGCTATTCCAAATCATACTGTATTGGTCATATATATTAGTCTGTGGGTTTTAGGTTTGTGTTGGTTCATTATTGTTGGTCACAGGACAGAGAGGCACTATTTTAACAGCTTTTCTGGGATAGTCTAAGAACTGGTTTGCTGAAAGAGTTCTTTGAATAAAATATAGGGAATTAATTGGAAGGGAACAAGGCATTGCAGAGGTACTATTTAATATTTACAACAGTAGGTGAATCAAGGTGAAGGGCAAATTCTGCTCACATGAGAGACCTTTTCATTAGAAAAGTTTTACCTCCTGCTCTNCTACTNCAAACCTGGATCAAATGCATCATCACATTATTAGTTTTCCTTCTGCATGCAAGGAGAGGTTTCATCCAGGGATCTGATACACAGCCTCTGTTTGGATAACCAAATGCAGCAAATAACCCAGATGTTTTATGAGATTTGCAATTAAATAAATAAGTGGAGTATTCCTGGATATAGTGTTCTACATTAAAGTAATGACAAGTCTTCACTCTGTGCTTTCAAATGACGTGTTATCCTCCTTTCAAGAGGAAATGTGAGAAACCGGGTGCTAAGCTCCATAATGATCAAAAATACAATTTGCTAGATGTTTCTGTGATCCCCAGAGGCACATTCTCTTNACCATCCTTACCCAGACAGTAGTTTTCGTCTCTCATTAGTTAGGAGAGACANGANTATTTTTCATCGCCCTTTGGAATTCTCATCTCCACAAAAACAAGACAGGGAGTTACACAGCTACAGGTTAACCCTGGCTGTTCATTAAAATACCAGGTTTGTCAGGGGAGTGAAGAGTGATCATNTACTCCCTAGTANGCTCTAGGGAGGAAGCCTTGCTTCAGAGAAGGTTGCAATGCTCATTAACAGCATGCCTGGCCAAGACAAACAGCCAACTCTGAGCAGGAAGCTGTTGCTCTTTACTCACTTCAGCTCAAAGAACAGGAGTAAGAGTTTTGTTTCCTGAGCTCCACTTGAAAATTAAAGCCATTTATGTTTAGTATCAGGAAATGCTGTTGATCCCCGTTGTGAATTCACAAAGCAATTACACCAAGTCTCTTCCGGTTGGATTAATAGATTCAGGAACCACAAAAGTCATTTGTTTTGTTTTTGTTTTGCTTTAAGGCAACATCGCACTCCATAGCCTATACCAGGCTGGAACTCACTATGTAACATAGACTGGACTCAAAACTGAGTGATCCTCCTGCCTCAACTGTCTGGTCCTGGGATTGTGGCATTAGCAACCCACCATGGATCTACTGCTGATTAAAGCATTTTCTGGAAATGTGAAGTGCTGCTGGTATAAGCACTTTTCCCTCTTCTTCCATATTCAGATCTTCCAGTGCTGAAGCATCTAACAAAATCAGTTGCTGTGGTAAGAAAACATGTAAATACAGTTTACATACCCCTACCTCATGAACATAGTGGAATTTAAGATGGAGTTCAATGTAGTAATAAACTGTATCCTTAATTTTATTTTTACCTCTAGATGCCAGAACCAGTATGTTTTGCTTGAATGATTTTTTTATTAAAAAGATCTTCCACTCCTTTTACATACCAACCTCAGATCCCCCTCTACCCCCCTCCTCCCTCAGATCCCCCACTCCCACCTCCTCCAAAACAAGGTCTCCCATGGTGAGTCCCCAGAGTCTGGCACTCTCAGCCAACGCAGGACAAGNCCCTCCTCCCTGAGCCAAGACTGTACCAGGTGTCCCACCACAGGCATTGGGCTCCAAAAAGTCAGCCCCTGCACCAGGGACAGATCCTGATCCCACCGCCTGGGGGCCCTCAGACACTTCAAGCCAAACAAGTGTCTCAAGCCTCTGGAGGGCCCAGTTCAGCACCTGATTGTGTGTGGGTTACAGGCAGCCTACTGGACTGCCATGCCTAAGTACCTTGGTTCGAAGCCTGCTTCCTCTGGCTTGAATGATTTTTGTTGGTGGTATAATTGTTTTATTTTTCTTGATTTTTCCTTCTTTCCTTCCTTCCTTTTACTTTTTTCTCAAGGTCTTTTATAGCCCAACTGGCTTAGTCAAATTATATAGCAAAGACTGACGTTATTAAACTTAGCTATGTTCTTGGTTTGTTTGGCTTACTTTTGTTGGTATGTTTGCTTAAAATACTGTATCTTTTCTGTCTAAGATATGAAATACAAAGCATAAACTTTGAGTTCTACTAGAGAGCAATATGGAATTTGAGTCTTCTTCCAGTCTCACATATCTGCTTTTGTTCCCTGTCAGGAATTCATCTTGAATGGCCCTGCAGTAGGACACAAGCCATCAATGAAGGTTTTGTTGTTGTTGTTGTTGTTGTTGTTGTTGTTGTTTTTAATTGCAACCACTGAAAGAGAAATCAACCTTGGGAAGTTTAAAAGGAATGACAGATTGATCTTCCCATGAGAACTTATGCTTAGTACACAACCTAACTGATGAAAACCATTTGCCTGCCTGCCTTGGTAAACCCTTATAATTACAGCCTATCCATCCAAATTACTTGTGTTTTATTATAAATGCTCCTACTGAATGGCANTCTGTAGTTATACAAACAGTTTTACTATCATTTTAGAGAATTTTCACTGTAAACTTTCATATTTTAACAGATACAGAAAGAATTATAAATTTTCTACATTTTGCATTATATACTAAATAATCCTAACCCTCACAATCATATCTTTCTTTTTCAAATAAATGATGCCTAAAAACAACTATTTTTTTTTAGGAGTTAACTTTAAAAGAAAGAGATAATTTAAAAACCTAAGGATAATTCCAGCAATAGACTTTCATTATTCAGGATTGTTTTAGCTACCCTGGTGTGTGTGTGTGTGTGTGTGTGTGTGTGTGTGTGTGTGTGTGTGTATTTCCATATGAAGCTGAAAATTGTTCTCTCAAGTTCTGTGAAGAACAGTAAGGTCATATTGCGGAGAAAACAACTATCTGACTCACTGAACATGGAGAAGTAAAGCTGCTGTCTACTTGGAACCTTCATCCCTACAGGCCAGTGTTCTTGGTACTAGAAGGTACTCTATACATTTCCAAAAGAGAAAGGCAAACACCAACCTAGCTGCAGTGATCTCCAATGATCTACAGCCCTTAGATCTACAATGCACTAAAGCAATAATGGTAAAGCAGGACAAGCTTTTCCTAGTGCAAACAGTGAAGGGCAGGATCAGCTCTCGCACTCTTGTGACTCTGGGGTCAGCTTTTCCTGCCTTCCATAGGTGGCGATGGAAGAGGGGAGAGTGATCTCTCAATCACCCATGCCACCACCTCATGACAGACAATGGGTCTAGCTCTCCCATTCTCCTGCCTTCAAGGTTAGCTCACCTGCACCCACAATACCAAAGCCAACTCTACTGTGCTGTCCAGGGTAGGTGTAGGGCCTCTTCTCCCGAATGTTGCAGTTGGTGAGTAGCAAGGCCAGTTCTCCCTAATGCTGCCCCCAGTGAGAGTGCAACAGGAGCCACAGACCTCACCATGGACCATACTGTGGTAGGACCATGACCCAAACATGACCTTCAANGGTAACCCAGGCCCAGGTGACACTATGGCCCCAGGTGGCAGCTCAGGTCACTCAGATTTGTATGGCCCTGCAGAGGCTCAGCTCTTGGGGATAAGATGTCCCTAGATGGCAGTAAAGTCCATGAATATCCACCCAGACCCCTATAGCAGTTGGACTATGGACTCAGACATAGTCTTTGGCAGCAGCCTGGGCCCAAATGCCACCATGGCTGCATTTGACAAGTTCATTTAGACTGACAAGGACCAAGTGGCAAGGTGGCCCTCAAACATGTACCTGACACAAGGTGGCAGCTCAGACCTTGGGCATCCACACAGTCTTTGATGGCAACAGGAACCTTGGACATCAATGAAGATGGCCTTGGGTGGCAACTAATGTCACTCAGGTCTGTATGGGTCAAGTAACAGTGACACCAACATTGCCACAGATGGCAGTCCAGATCCTGGACCTCCTTGTAGTCTTTGGTGACATCACACGCCAAAGACATCAACATAGACTCAGGTCGAAGTAGGACCACAGATCCAGGTATGGTCTTGGCAGCAGCCTGGGCAGTGATGTCATCTTGGCCCTAGCTGATATCACAGATCACCCAGATCAGCATGGCCCCAGTGGTGGCATGGCCTGTGAATTCAACATGANCCTAGGCAGCAGCCCAGACCCTAGGGAATCGCTTGGCCTTCCATGGTAACTTGAATGACAGACAACAACACAGACCCATAGGAAAGCCGCGGACACAGACATTGCCTCCTGCAGCAGTTTGGGTCTAGAAGACACCGTGATCTGAGGTGGCAGCTCAGGCCTCCCAAGTAGGTATGACCTCAGTGGCAGCTTGACCCTTAAAGACCAACAGGGTCTCAGTGCTGGCCCAGATCTTGTGCCTCTGCTCGTTCCTTGGTGACAGCAGGAACCACAGACGTCAATTCAGAGCCTGGCTGCAGCAGGCTGTGGAACCAGATATAGCTCCCTGCCGCAGTCCTGGGTGGCAGCACAGGTCTCCTGGATCAGCATGTCCCCATGGCAGGGCAGGCTTCTTAGATGGCATAGTCCCTGTTTAGGCACATCCTTCAGACACCTACCTGGTCACAGTGGTGGCCCAGCCTCTGAGCATTCATAGGACTTTTAGTAGTAACAAGAGCCACGGACATCAACACAGACCCCCATGGCTGCATTTGGGCCACAGACAAAGACATAGTCCTTGGCAGCAGCCCAGGCCCAGACATTGCTACACACTCGGATGGCAAGTAGGCTATCTATATCAGCCTGTTTCTCACAATCATTGCCTCTCCCAGTCCACCTCTCTCTCCTCAGGACTTGGATCTTTCTGACTCACTCTCTCTTCCATTTCCTCAAGCTATATTCACTCACCATGATGGTGATGGGGTTGGATGTGACCTCCCTTCTCCTAGACCAAGGGGCCTGGAGGGGGAACCTTCTCTGTCCTCTGCCTGCTTAGGCCTGGAAAGCGCTGAGTAGATTGTGGTTGGTTTTGCCACCCAAGACCACCTTTTTGTATTCTAATGAGAAAAAGAAAACATGTAGATTTATGTGTGTGGGGAGGTAGGGAGGATCTGGAAAGAGTTGGGAAAGGGGAAACCGTAATCAGACTACATTTTATGAAAAAAAATTTATTTTCCATAGTAAAAGAAAAAAAGAATTCTTTAAAAGTTCTTGTATTTAGATTTATGGTAGAAATTTACAGGTGTAGACATGGAATAAAGAGCCTCTCTGTTTTTACTTCTCACCATTTACAATATGGAACTTATTTTTTATATTTATCATCATAAGATCTGAGCCTATATATTAGAAGCATGGTGCTAAGATTTCCCAATGAATAATTTTATCTATTTTCAATCCAGCTTTGATGAGTGATTATTATTATTCTTATTTCATGACATAAAAATGGAAATTTTAGNTAGGTACCTCAGTTACCCAGTTAGTTTCTTTTTTTATATTTTTATTATTAAAAAATTTTTAAATTTANATACTTTGATTATATTCAGCCATTCCTCAAGTTGATCTAAATCCTTTGCCTTCCCACCTACACAACTTTAAGTTCTTTCTCAAAAAACAAACCTAAAACCCAATACAATGCCCCAAACCTATAAAACCTAGAAAGAAAACAAACAAACAGAAAACACCAAACTGTAACCAAATAAAAGCACACAAATAAAATATTGTGTGTTGTTGGTCAACTACTCCTAAACAGGAAGCCTTTCTTACATTGATTGAGATGCCCAGTGTCATTCTATTGGAGAAAACTGATTTTTCCTCTCCCAGAAGGTATAAATGACAGTACCATTATTAACCTTTACCCTATTGTGAGGTTTATATTCGTTCATTCATTCATGCATGCATTGGGACACCTGGCGCAGTCTTGGCGCAGGGAGGAGGGTCTTGTCCTGCCTCGGCTGAGAGTGCCATGCTCCAGAGACTCTCCATGGGGGACCTTGTCTTGGAGGAGGTGGGAATGGGGGGTGGGTTGAGGGAGGGGAGCTGGCAGAGCGGAAGGAGGGAGGAGAGGGGGATCTTAGGTCGGTATGTAAAAGGAGTGGAAAATCTTTTTAATAAAAAAAAGAAAGAAAAATAACAAAATAAAATAAAAGTTATCACATCAAAATCAGCCAAGAGAGACCAACAGGAGTGCAAGAGCTCAAGAAAGGCTCAAGAGTCAGAGATGCACTCATTTTCACACTCAGAAATTCCATAAAAACACTGAACTGGAAGCCATAAAATAAAAACAGAGAATCTGATGCAGATTCGTGTAGGCCCTGTGAATGTTGGTTCAGTTTCTTGTGAACTCATATGAGCAGCGCTCATGCTGATTTAGAAGACCTTGTTTTCTTGGGGTCCTCTATTCCCTTTGATCTTACATTCTTTCTGCTTCCACTTCCACAAGGCTTCCTGAGCTCTGAGGGGAGGGATTGGATGGAGACATCTCACTTAAGCTGAGTGTTTCAAGATCTTTCACTGTTTGCATAATGTCTAGCTGTGGGTCCCTAAGTTAATTCCCACCTGCTGCAGGAGGAAGGTTCTTGATGAGGGTTTGAAAAAGGCACCGATCTGTGAGTATAGCAGAATATATAATTAGGAGTCATTTCACCAGTATATTTTTTTCCTCTTTTTAAACTAGCATTATCTGGTTTTGCCATATGTCCCTAGGCTGTCTAGTCTCAAACTCTTCATCACTCAAGGAGTATAGGGTGTAGGTTTCATCTTCTGGAGTGGATATTAAGTCAGATCAGTTATTGATTGATTATTTCTACAAGCTGTGTGCCACAATTGCCCTAGCTAAAATTAAAGGGCACTTGAAGGATTGTATGGGAACTTAATACAGTAAAGGTTCTCCTAAAGTATACATATATATGAAAGTGATCTAAATGAAATAGCCAGACAATGGGGGAAACAGAGATCCAAACCNGCCATTTCTTGTCACCAAATGAAGTTTCCAATAATGGGTTTGGGTTATATCTGATTGAGGTGTTTGTCAAAGAGGTCCCACAAGAATCCCCAAAACAACCCAAGCTGTTGCCCAGACAGTAGGTTGCTTTCCACAAAATGACAGCAAGGCCTATTTGCTGAAGACAACCATACACAACTCACTGAATACAGAAAAGTAGAGCTGGTGCCTACATACAGCCATGACCACTATGTTCCAGTATCTTCTTCTTTACAGGAAGATACTCTGCATGCTACCAAAAGAGCAACACAAACACCAAACCAACTACGATACCTTTAGCTATAATGGTGTACTACCCAGTTAGTTACTTGAGCATTTTGCAGTATTATGAATGTTCTTCTTCTTCTTTAAGGTACCTATTTTGTTTGTTGGTTTTATTTCCAGAAAAAAAAGTAAGCAGGAATTTGTATTGAACCTTGGGAGATTAGTGATGGTAGGTTAGAGATTAGATGATATATGCTGCAATTGCTGCAGTACTGGGGGTTTGCTTATCAGTCATTAAATCTTCTCTTTACAACTCCATCTTCAGATGATAAAACAAAGCTAAGTTAAGGAACATTTTTACCAAAAATTATTATTCTCAATGACAATTATACATATGTGTACCAAAAAAGATACAATAATACATGTTATTAATTCATTTACCAAAGCTAATATTTNATTGTATACTTGTCTAGAAAATCAAAACATAAATGTGTTTGTTATTAATAAAACAGCTGCAGGAGTATGTTATAAGTCAATGAGCTTATTAAACTTTGTTATAAACAATTTCTACCTAAATGTGAAAGAAATATTGATGATACCCAATGTGGATTAGGTGTAACTAATTATGAACTCACAATATAGTATTTTATTGATAGCTAAAACTTGTACTAATCTACAAATGAAATATATCTCTATATACACATGTAGTGTCAATTATATGAAAATAGCTTTTAAAAGTTTTAACTGCTGTAAAGAAGACATCCTGGGCCAGCAAGCTGGCTTAGCATGTACTTGGCATTAATCTTGTCTATTTGAGTTTGATCCCCTGGATTTATATGATAGAAAGAAAGGACCAACTCTGGCAAATTATTCTCTGATCTTCACAGGGGCTTTGTGGCATGCACAGCACAACATAAACATACACATAAAAATTATAATTAAATGTAACTTAAAAATTAAAATGAAGTATTTAGAAAATTGTGAAATATCATAGGGAATAACTACACTACAAACCAAAGTTTACAGCCAGTATTATTGAACACAGAAATATTTCTCACAGTACATGTCCCAGTGTTGGAGTCAAACTTCAAAGCATGAAGACATACTGAGGGGTCTCCAGTGCTACTTTCTGCATTCCTGTATCATCCTAACTTTACATTATACCTATATCAGCTTTGACAGTACAGGTGCAATTCCAGGATCCAATGTAAATATCATTATAATCTCATTGTTAGATTCAATTAATGCACTAATATAATTTGTAAAATATTGATTTTGAAGATGTACTAGGCTCTCTTTNCTGGANGCTTTTGTTTCAGTTGGAGTGTTTGTAGTTTCCCAATGTTTAATGATAGACCATGTTAGAAATGTTATCATTCTCATTCTCACAGCTCAAGTTTCTANTTTTTTAGAGTGTTTCATTTTTAGACTTTAAGTAAAGGAACGAAATAATTTTCTTCTTAANAGTTCGAAAAGCTTTTATCTGTAGATTCCTTTTTCCATGTATTTAAAATTGTTCTTTATATAGTTTGCTTTGTATGTTTGAAATACATAAGCCCATTAATTTGGAATTTAAGAAAATGTAAAATTCCTGAAAAGTAAGAACTCAAACTTATGANATACACTTCAGTAAAAGCAGTAGCTAATTTTCTCTTGGCTGGGATCAATACCTTATGAAAAGCACCATAGTGGAAAATCAGTTCATTTCGGCTCATGGTTCCAAATAACACAGTCTGTCATGAAAGGAAAGGAACGGCAGTGGAGAAGCTGGATCTCTGGTGTGATCAGGAAACGAAGGGAGTAACCTGCAAGTGCTAACTGGGCTCACTGCTTGTTTCTTCTCATTCAGTCAGGAAAGTTGCTACCTACATTCAGAGTGGGTCCTCCCTACTATGTCAATCAACTCTGGCAACACCTCACAGACAGTTCATTCTCTTAGGTGATTACAAATCTAATTAACAGTAAAGATTTATCATAAATCACTGTTATATTATAGTAATCATATAATAATAATAGTTAATGATTATCAATAACTTCAGTGATGTGATAGCACACTTGATAATATCCTTTTACAGTTATGATATCAAATGTTGTGTTTTCTGTAGAGTCATAACTAAATTAGTCCATTCTAAGAATATCAATTTGAAAATTCTGAAAACAGTGTCAA
>LZPO01018173.1:25483-40700 GCA_001675575.1 Neotoma lepida | reverse complement strand
TTGTTTATCCCGCCTATACTTCCTGCCTGGCTACTGGCCAATCAGCATTTTATTTATCAATCAATCAGAACAACACATATTCACAGCATACAAAAAAAAATCTCCATCACTTGTATAATCCTAAATTTTGTTATCATCTTTACTTCATTTTGTAGTCAAGATTAAATCCAGTAGGAAATACTGTAATGTCCATGTTTTAAATGAACCCAAAATTCAATTTCTTTGCTGTTTTTCCTGCTCACACCTTAAGGAAAAGCAACCTATGTCCCTCACCTAAACTACTAAATGAATTTCTAATTGCTTCCTCCATTGTTTTGCTTGATTCCCACAAATTCATCCAGTTCTCAACCAGAATGATCGTTTTGTTTGTTTGTTTTTGAAACATAGTCTATGAAGCTAACTTGTAGTCTTGTGTGTCTGCTTCCCAGTTCCTAGGCTTCCAGGTATGCACCACAACACCTGGCTCTTGGTTTTGTTGTTTTTGAATTATGTATATAATGTAGACATTAATCCTTTTTCAGATTTATAGGGGGTAAATATTTCTCCCTTTCCTTAGATTATCTTTTCTCTCTAATTGTTTCTTTGCTGAGTAAAAGCTTTTCAATTTCATGCAATTCCATTTATTAACTCTTACTATTGTTTCTTGAGCTATAAATCCTTTTCCAAAAGTCCTGGTCTATGCATATATCAAAAGTTTTCCTCTAGCAGATTTCAGAATTTCATGTTACATTTAAGGTCTTTGAGATTATTTTTCTACAGGGTGAGAGATAGAGATGTAGTTTTGTTCTTCTACAGGGCGATATCAAGTTTTCCCAACACCATTTGTAGAATGGGTTTTCCTTTTTTCACTAGTGTATGTTTTAGGCATTGTAGTTAAAAATAAAATAACTGTATGTAAGGATTTTTGCAGTATTGGAGGGTCAAGGAATGCCATAAAAATCACACCATGCAACAGACCTCACACAAGGGATTTATAAAATCTATAATTTATAAAAGTTTTTAAGAGACCTGGTCTGTTAGATTCTGAAGCACAGAATGTAGAAACCTCACTTCTGCTCTGGTCAGAAATTGCTTCTTAATATAAATATATAAGCCCAGAACAGTGTAGTTGGCTGAGATGCTCCATGTCTAAGAATTATAAGTAGCTGCACAAGTCTTTGAAAATTTATTCTGGGAGACAAATAGAAAGACAAAGTCCCTGAAGCTTGTTTCACAGAATCTTTGCAGACACTAAGGCATAACCCTTTTACTTCTTGAGTTGTGTTATTGTTATCCTTGCTGTTTATAACAGGGTCCCGTGTAGCCAGGCTTACTTTGAACTCATTGTATATTCAAAGATGACATTGTTTATTCAGATTTATCTGTCTCACCAGCCAGCTCCCAAATAACCACACAGAGACTTATTATTAATTATAAAAGTTGGCTTAGGTTTGTTGCTAACTAGCTCTTACAATTTAAATTAACCATTTTTTATCAATCTACATTTTGTCTTGTGGCTTTATTACCTTTACTCTATTTGTCCCATGCTGCTTCCCCTCCATCTGGCTGGAGACTGTCTGAGTCTCCCCCTTCTTTTCAGCATCCTCTTTGCTTTTGGGAGGATACCATCCACCATGACAGAGAAAGTATGGTTGATTTCATGACAGCTGGAGTATGTGGCTGGGATACCTCAAATCTCAGAGGATAATGAAGCAGAGAGTGGGGATGCTGCTTCTCATCTGGCTTTCTCCTTTCCCTCAGCTCAAAGGATGGCTGCATCTACACTCAGGGTGGATCTTCCCACCTCAGTTAATCCACACAATAAAGATACTCACAGACACGCAGAATTTCATATCCTAAGGGATTCTAAATCCAGTCAAGCTGACGAGAGTAAATATCAGAGCTACATAGTGTGTTCAAAGCCAGCATGGGGCAGGGGGAGCTGGGCACAGTGGTGCATGCATTTAATCAAGAGCCAGAGGCAGGTGGACAGCTGTGAGGTAGAGGCCAGCCTGATCTACATAGTGAGTCCCAGGACAGTCAGAGCTACATAGTAAGACCCTGTCTTAGAAAACAAAACAAACCAAAATTAAAAGAGCAGGGAATAAGTCTTGGGCTCCATGATTAGTAATCTAAATGATGGCTCTAGAAAGAGGGTTAAATATTTTTGAACAAGATTTTTGGCGCCTGATGTTTGTAGTAAGCATAGCCAATATAATGGGGAAAGGTCCTATATAGGTATATATTATTTTTTACTTATTTGTTTGTTTTTTTGTTTGTTTTTGCCTGAGAAAGAAAGGGAGGGCAAATATCATGAGTCCTGAGTTGTGATGCTGAGGGATACATACTGTTTTCTCTTCCATTGGGTTTAGCTTCAGATGAAAGATACCGCAAGCAATTTACACAAGGAAATTCCCTCAATGGCTGCAATCTGAAAATTCCCTAGACTGATTTCTTCTTGATGCAAATGATGTGATGGAGAAGGAGAATCTCAATTTAGTAAGGAGGAGTAAATGCATAGTTGTACATAAAGTGACACATGATGATGGGAAAATTTGTCATAGGCCTTGTTGACAGTGGCCTACTGACATACAGATGNTGTGTCTTATGGAGTTACAAGGAATCAGAAAATCATGAAGAACATCTGAGTTAATGTAGATTCTGGTGTAAGTAAGAGGCTTTGTCAATTAGGGTGAAGTGGTGGTTTGAATAAAAATGGCCTCCATAGGCCCATAGGGAGTGTGTGACCTATTCGGAGGTGTGGCCTTGTTGGAGTAGATACGGCCTTGCTGGAGGAAATGTGTCACTGTGGGGGCAAGCTTTGAGATTTCAGACACTCAAGAAAGGCCTAGTGGCTCAGTCTTTTCCTGTTGCCTGTGGATCAAAATACAGAACCCTCAGCTCGAGTCTGCCTACATGCCACCATGCTTCCTGTCATGAAGATAATGGATAACTTCTGGAAATGTAAGCCAGCCCCAATTAAATGTTGTCCTTTATAAGAGTTGCTGTGGTCATGGTGTCTCTTCACAGCAATAGAAACCCTAACTAAGGCAGGTGGCAGCTGATACCACTACACTCAAGCATTGGGGCATGCCTGCTACAAGAGGGTCCAATCAGCATGAAACATGCACTGGATGGATCTGAGAGGCAAAGGGCTGCTTGACTTCTGAAGCCTAAAGCTTGGTGAAACTTCTGTGTGATATCATTCTCTTTAGAGAGTTTTGAATCTAGATAGATTTTCATGAAGAAAAGGAAGTAAGAAATATGGGGCTGAAGAGATAGCTCCACAGTTAAGAGTTTATGCTACTTTTACAGAGTTCTGTTCTCAGCCTCCACACTGGGTCGCTCATACCCACATAGACTCCATTTCCAGGGGTCCAACTCCTCTGAACTCCAAGTGCACCTGAACTCATGTGCATATACCCCCACAAAGAATAATGCATGACTAAAACGAAAAATGAATGTAAATCTTTTTTTTAAAAGAATAAAGTAGGAAGTTTGAGGTTTGGTCTGAGGTTATTGAACAGAAGCACTTCCTTATTACACTACACAGTGACATTAAACAGATTTTCTTGTGATTCAGAAACAAAAAAGGCATGGTGGATATTAAGTGGGCCTGATGAGGGGGGTTGTTTTTTGAAACAGCCCTACCTATCCTGGAATTCAGATATGTAGACCTGGCAGACCTGCCTCTGACTCCTGAGTTCTGAGATTAAAGGCATAGACCACCACATTGACATGATAAAGGATTGTTCATAACCTCTGAGCCATCTCTCCAGCCCACTTGTGCACTTTTAATGTTTAAAACTGAGAATCTTTTCTTTCCTTTCCAGTGAAAAGAAAAAATTACAATGGAGAATGTCAATCCCAATAAAACCCTGTGAGTTCTGCTGAGTGTCCCATTAAGGAACAGGGCTCAAATTATCATTAGGAAAGAATTTTATTTGAAAAGTGTCATCTTAAACTGAAAGGATAGCTGTTGAATATCACAATTAAACATGCTGAAGGAGAAGACATGTTGTCACGAAATGTCCGCTCAACCCATCCAGACATCTCAATTCCACCCTTTGCTGACCTTCTATGCCCTCCTTTAATTTTTTTAATTAAACAAGAGAAAGAACATAGATTCATTTGGTAAATGCTAACTCTTCATATCCACATAGAGACAGTATCATCTCTGAGCCCACTATGCAGAAAGTAGGAAAAAAGCTAGAATTCCATGACTACTTTACTGGGGCAGAGCAACCCTCCAGCATCCAGCATAGTGAAAGGAGCTGAACGTTTTTCTTTCCCCCACAGAGTACAGTAGTGATGTTGATTCCACTGTCTGGGACAAAAGGGGGGTAAAAATGAACTTAGAACAGAAAGATGGAGATTCTTTTCCCATTTTATTTTCCCCAAGGTATTAAAAAAAATAGGTTGAAAACCATGGTCTTAAGAAATGGAATCTCAAAAATAGCCAAGTGAACACAAGAGGGATAGGGGTGAAATACAACTCACTCCCAGGGATTGGGGAAAACAAAAAATTAAAAGAAAAATTTTTTAAAGATTGGAATCAATTGGTGTTTTTTTTTTATTTGCCACGTCATTCATCACCCTCTATTCTCTTGTCTTCATCATCACCTTCATCTTCTTCAACTTCATCCTGATCCCCTTCTTCAATATCTTTCAGTCCTCCTCTTTCTACTCCTCCTCCTACTTCTCATTCTCCTTCATCAGTCCTTGGCTTTCTAAGCTACTGATTATGAGTGAAGGGAGTCCTCCTAAAACCTAACTAGCTACATAGTAGTCTGGAATATAAGAAGAGAAACAGGGTCAGTAGACAGATAGTCATAATTTCTCCAACCAGAGAGTGGAAAAAGTCACACCACTATCTTTAAAACTCCAGTTCCTAATTTGCTTTAACTCTGGGTAGTCTTGGGGTGTAAATGAGATTGTTTTCTCACGTGGCATATTCAACCCACGTGGCATATACTGATCTTTAGGGGATCTGGCCTCTCATTTAAAGGCAAGTCAGTCACTCTTTCACTGACCTACTTCTTATGATACCTGTAAACGTTTAAAAGCAAACTCTGTGGTTCACAAGAGTGGAACTAGATTCCTGGTTAGAGTTTTGCTTTTGTACCAGGCATAGTGTCTCACACCTCTAATTTCAGTATTCCAGGAGCTTGTGGGGAGTTTCAGGCCAGCTGCACTACACAGTAAAGAACTATTGCAGGAGGTGTAACTCAGCAGAATGCTTGCCTGGCACAGAGGACCTGGGTTTGATCCTCATCCCATACACTTGGTGTGGTGCTGCACACTCAGCAATCAAGAAGTGGAAGCAGGGGCTAGAGAAATGAATCAGTAGTTAAGAGCACTTGCAGAGGACCTGAGTTTAGTTCCCACGCTCATGTTGGGTGGCTCATATCCATCTCTAGGGGATCTGAGGATCCAAGAATCTGGCCATCAAGGGCACTTGCACAGATATGTATATATGCACACAGAGAGAGAGAGACAGACAGACACACACACACATACACATAAATAGAAAGTAGATAAATCTTTAAGATGTATTTTTAAAATAAATAGAAGCAGGAGAATCAGAATTTCAAGGTTGTTGTGGAATAATGTTTTTGTTAACTGTGAAGATTTGTCACATGGATTGGTTTGGTAAAAAGCTGAATGGCCAATAGCTAGACAGGATTTGGGGGTAGAGAGGATGCTGAAAAGAATGGGGAGACTCAGGGAGTCACTCGCCAGATGGAAAGGAAGTAGCATGAGCAGTATAAAGGTAATAAACCCACAAGACAAAAAGTAGATTGATAAAAATGGGTAAATTTAAGCTATAAAGGCTAGTTAGTAACAAGCCTAATTCAGCTTTTATAATTAATAATAAGTCTCTGTGTGGTTATCTGAGAGCTGGTTGATAGGACAGAAAAATCCAACTACTCAGGTCATCTTTGAATATACAATGAGTTCAAAGTAAGCCTGGCTACACTAGACCCTGTTATAAACAACAATGGCAACAACAACACAAATCAAGAAATAAAAGAGCTATGCCTTTGTGTCTGCAAAGATTCTGTGAAACAAGCTTCAGGGACTTTGTCTTTCTATTTGTCTCCCAGAATAATTTTCAAAAACTTGTGCAGCTACTTATAATTCTTAGATATGGAACATCTCAGCCAACTATGCTGTTCTGGACTTATATATTTAAGAAACGATTTCTGACCAGAGCAGAAGTGAGGTTTCTACATTCTGTGCTTCAGGATCTAACAGACCAGGTCTCTGAAAAACTTTTATAAATCTTTCAACAAGAGACTTGGGTGTTCTTTCTATTGGGTGCATAATTTTATCTTTTGCCTGTTACTGTCTTATGAGAGAGAGCTTCAGATATTGTCTCCCACAGGTTTCAAAATCAGTATCTGGTTGATACAAGGGCCAATGAGATGTTCCAGTTAGCTCCTCCCTCTGAAGGGAGGATCCTCCCTCAGAAATCTTCTAACAACTTCTCTCCCTCCACCTTATTAAGACAGGCTCTCCTTTTTGTTTGTACTGTTCTGTGTGCTCCAGGATAGCTGATTTTTGAGCTGCCAGGAGAGTCTTCTGTGTATCTTTCATCTCATCATGGGAATGCTAGGATTACAGACATAAGATAACACACCTCGGTTTGTGTGTGTGTGTGTGTGTGTGTGTGTGTGTGTGTGTGTGTGTTGTGGGCCAGGGGGATCGTCAGGCTTTCATTCAGAACAAACACCCTTACCTGCTAAGAAATCTTGCTGCACCTTCTTCCTTTTTGGTTTCTTCATACTGAGGATTAAATATAGGGCCATGACAGGAAGTGCTCTACCACTGAGCCACATCCTTAATACTCTTTACTTTTTGAGATAGTCTCACTAACTTGCCTAGTTGGCCTCAATTTATAATCTCCCTACTTCAGCCTCCATAGAAGGTGGGATTACCAATGTGAACCAGTATAGCTGGCTTCCTAATGTTTTTCCTTTAAGCTATCACAATGTCACCTTCACTTGTAAGTAAATATAATTAGTATTGGTATGATGGCACATACTTGTAATCACAGTCCCCAGGAGGCTGTGGTAAATTGCAAGTTTAAGGCTAATCTTTGCTGTATAGTGGGCTCTAGGTCAGCCTGGGCTATATAATGAGAACTTTTCTGAAACATAAATAATACAAAAAGGAGGGAAATTGAAAACAACAAGTTAGTGATATAGTTCAGTGCTAAAGTGCATGCCTAGCATGTGCAAAGTCCTAGTTTCGATCCCTAGGCCTCCAAAAAAAATCACTAAAAGAAAGGAGGAAGGAAAGAAGGAATTGAGGGGAAAATGAAGGGAAAAAAGAAGGAAGGAAAAGAAGAAAGAGGAGAGAGGTAAGAAGGAAAGGAGAAAGGAAGGGAGGAAGAGAGAAAGGAAGAGAGATGGAGGCACAGAGCATAATGAGAACTCAAGAAGCAGAGGACTTAGAAATCCAATTCAGAAAAGGTAATGACAAAGCTTCCAAATTGAATGAGTCCTGAAAGCAACCCAATATATGTCTGTTAATAGTTGTTACTATAAACTGGCTGTGATGGCATACACCTTTAATCCCAGCACTCATGAGGCAGAAGCAGAGGATCTCTGTGAGTTCAAGGGCAGCCTGGTCTATATCTGTCTCTTATACACATCTAGATGTGTATAAGAGACAGGAGCTACATACTGAGACTCTGTTGTTTACTATGGGGCTAGTAATTGGTAATGTGCTTATCTTGCAAGCATGAGATCCTGAGTTCGACCCACAGAGCCCATGTAAAAATGCTGGCTATAGTGGATGGCTTCTAATCCTAGCACTGTGGAGATAGAGACAGGTGGATTCCTCAGACTCACTGCCAGCCAACCTAGTCCAATTGGTGAACTTCTGGTTATTTAGAAACTATGACTCAAAAAAAGAGGTAGAGTTTTTTTTTTTTTGGTTTTTTTTTGTTTGTTTGTTTGTTTTTAAATGAAGAATTGGTGTGTTCATTTCCCACCATTCTCCAAATCTAGTATAACTGATGGCTGTGGGGAAATTTCATATCTGATAATGCTAAAAATAGAACCATGTAAAAATACAAGAACATATGGACTCACTGTTAAACTCTACATCTAAAGATAAACTAACAACAACGTATCACAAATCGTCTCATAAAATAGAAAGGGAAACAATTCTACCAAAGGCATTTTATAAGATGACCATTATCCTGATATCAAAACTGGGTAAAGACACAAAACAGAAAACTATAGCCAATTTCTGTGATGAACGTGGATGTGAACATTTTCAACACAATAATTGCAAGCAAATGTCAACAACACATTAAAATGTCATATACCATGACCAAATTGGCATCCTTCCAGGGATGCAAGGAGGGCTCATCATAGTCAATAAATGTGATATGGCACATAAATAGATTCGAGGACAGAAATCACAGGGTCACCTCAATGTATGCAGAAAAGGTCTTTGACAAAGTTCAAAATCTTTTATGATAAATTTAAACCCTGAAGAAACAGCATTTCCTCTAAAATTAAGATAAGACAAAGGGTGTCTATTTTCTTCACTCCTATTTAATATAGTTCTTGATGTCTTAAGAGCAAAAAAGCAAGAGAAAGAAAAGGGAAACCAGATGTAAAGCAAGAAGTTAAGTGATCTATATTTTTAAGTGATACGATCCTATGTTTGAAATCTAAAATAATTTCAGCAAAGTAGCAGGATATAAAGCCCCATACAAAAGCCAGCAGCTTTTCAATACACCAACAGCAAACATGGTGATAAATATTAGGAAAATCCCATACAAAATTGCTTCAAAAACAAAATAAAACAACTAAATACCTAGGAATACAGATAAGGAGATTAAAGACATCTACCATAAAGCTTTAAAATGCTAAATAAGACTGGGCATGATGGTTTACTTCTGTAATCCAAAACTCAGCAGGCAGAAGGAGATGTGGTGGTATTTTGGGGGATATATATCCCCCAATAAAATTTATCTGAGGATCAGAGGAAAAAGGTCAGCTGCTAGTCTTGCCATGTTAGTACATGCCCTTAATCCTATCACCTAGCAGGCAGGGTCTCTCTGGATCTCTGTGAGTTCCAGGTCACACTAGGAACAGTCAAGTGTGGAGACACACACCTTTAATCCCAACATCAACCATAGAATTCTGGAGGTTTATACAGACAGACAGGAAGTGATGTAGCTAGGCTGAAAGCTCCAATGGGAAAACAGAACAGAAAGGAATATAGGCATGGAGATTAGGAAGTCACTCACTCTTTTGGAAGCAGCAGTGTTGGTGAGGTTAGGCTGGTAGCTGTTTCTAATCTCTCTGATCTCTGTCAGACTTTCACTCCTATCTCTGGCTCCATGTTTTAATAAGAAGACCATTTAGAAATTCGCAACTTTGCAGCCAGCAAGATTTACATAGTGAGACTTTGCCTCAAAAACCAAAACTAACTAAACAAACAAACAAAAAGGAAATAGAAGACACTAGAAGATATAGAAAGGCCCCATCCTCATGAATAGGCAAAATTAATATTGCAAATATGGCTTTAGTCCTGAAACAATCTAGAAATGCAGCGCAATTCCCAATGACATTCTTTAAAGAACTAGAAAAAAATTCTAAATTTATATGGATGCAGAAAAAACTCCAAATAGTCAAAGTAGTTCTTAGCAGGAAGAACAATACTAGAAGTGGTAAAATCTTGATCTCAAACTCTATTACAGAGAAATAATTTTTAAAAAAAGAAAGAAATAAAAAGACGTGGTCCTGACACAGAAATAGACACAGACCAATGGAATAGAATAAAGGACTCAGATGTAATCTATAGCTACAGTTTTGGAACCATCCACATTCCAGAACCAGGCACTCCCTCATCCCCCACCCAGCCTTCAAGGACTCAGTGCCAACAACCTTCTGCTCCTCCCTCCCTGTCTCTCTCTCACACACATCCCCACTCCGAGGCAGCCTTTTTTTTGCCCCCCTCCCAATAAATCCTTTGTGAGAGGGCTGTTGCATGGTGTGATTTTTATGGCATTCCTTGCCCCTCCAATATTGCAAAAACCCTTATATACAGTTATTTTATTTTTAACCACAATGCTTAAAACATACATTGATGAACAAAGAAAAACCCATTCAACGAATGGTGTTGGGAAAACTTGATATCGCCCTGTAGAAGAACAAAACTACATCTCTATCTCTCACCCTGTAGAAAAATATTCTCAAAGACCTAAATGTAATATGAAACTCTGAAATCTGCTAGAGGAACACCCTTTTGATACATGAATACACAGGGACTTTTGAAAAAGGATTTATGGCTCAAGAAATAATAGTAAGAGTTGACAAATAGGATTGCACAAAATTGAAAAGCTTTTGTCCGGCAAAGAAGCAGTTAGAGAGTGAAAAGATAATCTAAGGAATGGGAGAAAATCTTTACTCCTTATAAACCTGAAAGAGGATTAATGTCTACAATATATAAATAATTCAAAAACAACAAAATCAAGAACCAGGTGTTGTGGTGCATACCTGGAAATCCAGGAACTGGGAAGCAGACACATGAGACTACAAGTTCAGCTTCATAGACTGTGTTTCAAAAACAAACAAACAAACAAACAAAAGATCATTCTGGTTGAGAACTGGATGAATTTGTGTTAATCAAGCAAAACAATGGAGGAGGCAATTGGAAATTCATTTAATAGTTTAGGCAAGGGACACAGGTTGCTTTTCCTTAAGGTGTGAGCGGGGAAAGCAATGCAAAGAAATTGAATTTTGTATTCATTTAAAACATGGACATTACAGTATTTCCTACTGGATTAAATCTGGACTACAAAATGAAGCAAAAATCAAACAAAAATTTAAGAGTGTACAAGTAGCAGAATAGATTTGCTCTTTGCAGACAGGGAAATGCACGTAAAGCAACCAGATTGACAGAGGACAGATAAGCCTGGAGATAAGACTTATCTGGCTTGATCCTGGCCCCTCCAATGCTCAGTGATCTCATTAGAACACACACCAGGACACATGCACAGCTCTGGGCATGTGTCTAGAAGGCCTATAGACCAGGAAGTCCCAGACTTTCCTGTGCACAGGAATCCTCTGGGCATCTCAACAAGATTCACAAAAAAGCCAGGCTTGATGATGCAGGCTTTTAATCACAGCACTCTGGGCAGAGATAGATGCCTCTTATCATAGGACCTCTCTGAGTTCAAGGCCAGCCTGGTCTACGTGTATAGCAAGTTCCAGACCATTTAAGGCTACATAGTGAGACTGTTTCAACAAACAAACAAATAAACAATGAAAACAAAACCTCACAAACAAAACAAAGACTTAGAAAATCTGGTCAAGACACAAGATCTCTGTATTTATAACCAAGTGGGTACAGAGGCAGCTGTTAGATTATGTAGCTGCATGGATGTAGACAAGGAGCTCCTAGGCTATGCATCGCCTCACCTATGGCATGTTACATAAATAATTCCTGCTGCCAGGTATGATGGCTCTTATGTAGTTCTAACACTCCAAGATGGGGAAAGAGGATTACAGGTATTTCAAAGCCCATACAAATTTTTACTAAATTACTTTTTTTTCATTGTGTGACAAAATACTCAGCAGAAGCAACTTAAAGGAAGAAATATTTATTCTGATTAATGATTGAAGTGCAGACAGTCAATCTCAGCATAAGGCATGATAAAGTACATGGCAGCAGGAGCATGTGGCTGGAATTCCTCAAACTTCAGTAGACCAGAAAGGAGGGTGAGGGATCCTCTCATTTGGCTTTTTCGTGTTCTTCCTTTTATCCTAAGGCCCCAGGATATCTTCCATCCTTAATTAATCTCTGGAAACACTCTTACAAATGTGACCAGAATTGAATCTCCCAGGAGATTCTAAGTCCAGTCACGTTGACAATGAACTTTAACCATCACAGCTACATAGCGATTTGCAAGCCAGCCTGGGATACAGTGTGAGAAGCTGTTAACAGAGAAACAGAAAAAGGAAGTGTCAGTCCTGGGCTACATACTGGTTAATCTAAATGATGGATCTGGAAAGAGTCCTGAATATTTTGGAACAAGATTTATGACCACTGATGTTAGTGGTAAGAACAGTATCCATGATGGAAAAGGGTTTTATATGGGCATCCAACACTGAAGAGGGGTTGAAAGAAAAGGAAGAATATACATTATATAGCCTGAATTGTCATGTTGACAGATACATATTGATTTCTCTCCCATGAGGTGTAACCTCAGATAGAAATCACAGGAAGCAATTATATAGCGTCTCTGACGGGCTGCTATCTGAAAATTCGCTAGGCTGATTTCTTAATTTTAGGTATAAATAATGGAATCCAAACTCCTGTCATTGAAAAACAAAGGAATTTAATATGTGATTATTTTTGTTTGGTGGGAGTTCCACCTCAGCCCCTGGCGTCTACTCTGAGCCAGCCGTCCCAGCCCCCCAATGTCCGCTGATTGGCAGCACTGCTTTCTACTGGGGGATGGGGGTGGGGTGGTAGCGGGGTGTCCACTTCCTGAAGCAGCAATCCGGGCCACACTCCAGCCCAGTGCCCTATGCCAGCCCTACTTCCTGCAGGGCTCAGGCTTCTCCCCAGCGCCTGTGCAGTAGCCTGGCTCTCGGCTGCATGCTGCTGAACTGACCCCTTCAAAGCCCACCAAATACGGCTCCTCCCCAGAGAGGCCAAGACGACTCCCTCGGCTTATTTAAGTGGCATCCCGGAAACAGATTCATGGTTCCTCCGGTCTCTTGCTCCGATCTCCTCTCTGAGGGGCTGGGGAATCACCCTGGAACGTTTGCCCATTAAACCTGGACTTNCCTAATCCTATCTAATTTGGATTGCTGCATTGGCAGAGAGACTTATTTAGAATTTAAGAGACTTATCAATTTTGTTTTGGAAAAAGCCATGAACCAAATTTGAGGCTTCATAGCAAGGAACAGAACTGACAAGCCCATCAAAGGATTCACTGAGCACAGAAATCACTGACACCCTGGAGATGGTCTCTGTGGGACAGCTTTTCAGCTATACATGGGAACTGGATGTGCCAATGTCACCCTAGACAAATTCATTTATGCAGTTTCAGCTTTTCCTTATCACCATGTGNTGAGTCAAGGTCCAACATGTGGTCATTCAACTGGTAGAGCTGAGGACTACTGTGTGGCACCCAGCTGCAGGAATGTTTGGAAAAGGGAAAATGACAGAAGGACTTGCTCTCTGCTTCCTTTGCATACACTTACTAGGCATTCCTTTAATATGTGAGAGTTCAAGAGCTGGGACAAGATGNTAAAAGATAGAAATACAATGATGAAAGTGGATTCCTGGGAAAGTTTTCTGAGTAACTACATTGTGGGGGGGGGATAAAAAAGACTGATAAAGATCCAGGATAATGATGTAATAGAGTACTCCCATATCCCTGGACTTTAAAAGGTATTAGCACCTGTCTCTTATACACATCTAGATGTGTATAAGAGACAGTTTCCATCTATAGCTTCAACTCTATAGAAAACCCTCAGACACCAATCCCTTCCCTACCTGCATTTTTCTTCCTCATCATCACAATGGCAGCCACAGCTCCAGTGACCACAACTCCAAGGAGAACCACACCAACAGTCATTCCAATTGCAGGCCAAGGAGGTGACTCTGGGAAGAGAGAGTAGAGTTGAGGGACCCTAACCCCCAGCTCAGCACTGATCCTACTTAGGGTCTCCAGAAGGTCACCTGTTTTCCTTGACAACAGCTTCTGTGCTCACAGCCCTCCTTACCCCATCTCAGGATGAGGGGCTCTGGCAGCCCTTCATGTTGCACATGACATGCATATCTCTGCTCCTCTCCAGAAGGTACCACCACTGCTGCCCACTTCTGGAAGGTTCCATCTCCTGCAGGCCTGGTGTCCATCAGCTCCATGTCTTGAGTCTGGTCTTCCCCATCCCTCTGCCAGGTCAGGGTTATCTCAGCTGGGTAAAATTTGAGGGCCCAGCACCTTAAGGTGACACCACCCTCAGGTCTAAGGTGATGGGTTACATGTGCCTTTGGAGGGTCTGAAGAAAAGAGTTGGAAAATTCAAGCATTTTATAATTTTTTCTGGATACTTAAACGGTATTCATGTGCCCATCCTGGCAATGCACAAGAGAATCAAGATGTGTGTGTGTGTGTTTGGGGGATGGGGGTCTATACTCAGGCACTAGTATATTGGAAAAGGAAGATTTCCAAGTTTCCCACCATGAAAAGAGGATTTCTGGTCCTGACTGGGTTGAGGGATGAGAGACTCATCATCACTTGATTCAGACCTCCAAAGACATTGGATGTGGGCCGACCTCAGCCTTTGGGAGGCCATTTTTCACTAACATTTTTCACTAAGCGCTGTAGACTGAACTGGGCTGCTGTTGGTTATTTCAGGGATCTTCTTTCCTATTATCCCAAGAGACTCTAAACTGTCCTGAGAGGATGAGTCCTGGGAGGGTCACTCTCTGATGTTGGATCAGAAAACCAGAAGCACTCCTCTCCCTCTGGATACAAGAGAGAGCTGTATACTATTTCAGCTGGTCCCATTTTCCTCACTCCTTGGAGGCATTAGCCCTACTCTGACTGCAGATGGAGGAACTGCTTTTCAGCCCCTCTTACCTGAACGCTGCAGAGTCTCCTTCCCTATCTCCAGGTGCCTGAGTAGCCAAGCAATGCAGGAGCCCTCAAAGAAGATTCTCCAATGCTCTGCTTCATTTTTTGCCTCCCACTGTCGCTGGGTGATCTGAGCTGTCTTGTCTGCCACAGTCCAAGTTCTCAGGTCCTCGTTTAGGCTGATGTAATCATGGCCATCAAAGGCATGTCTATTGTGCCCACGGAGGAAGAGTCGGTCTGGTCTCACTTCGCAACCAATGAAACACTGGAAGGTATGAGAGCCTGCCGCCGCCCCCAAAGTCAACCTCGTCCACAGGGCCCAGTCCACCCACAGAATTTCCGCCTAAACTGGACCAGAAACCGGTTCTCAGCCAGATGCTCCCCTGGGTCCAGGGTCTCTGTGGCCCCCGCAGCCCCGAACCTGGGACCGGGGCGACTCGGATCACTTACCATTATCACTCTGGTTATAGATCCGGAGTGCAAATCGCACGTTTTCTCGGGCCGAGTGTGCATAATTTTCCAGACCCTTTCTCTCCCACTCCCAATAATCACGTCCCATCTGCTGCGCCCATGGAATGCGCGGCTCTATCTTAGTAACCACGCCACTTTCGAAGCG
>LZPO01018171.1:21859-40794 GCA_001675575.1 Neotoma lepida | reverse complement strand
TCTCTTTCATCCCTGAAACTTAAGAGTTCCTTACATTCCTTATTATTTTAGAAAGAATCATCTCAAAATTATGTCAGTTAGGTATAGTTATAATATCACTGCACCAAAGTCATTGCCTTTACCAATTTTTATAAAGTGGTTGACCCATCTTCTAACCCCATCAGCAACGTAAATGGCTTTCCTATTCTTCATGTCATCAGCAGCACCTCATTTCTTTTGTCATTGGTATTCTTGTTTGATTTCTAATGTCATCTTAACAAATGTGAAGTGAAATCTTGTTTGCTTTTTGATTTGCGATTCGCTGCAAATACAGATGCTGAATTGAGCACGTTTTCACACGATTTTAATCACTACTGCATCTTTTCTACAGAGGTATCAATTCATGTCCTTTGCCCATTTTTAATTGGGCTATTTAGTTTTCTGTTGTTGAGTTACAGGATTTTCTTATATGTATTGAACATTAAGATATATATCCTTTGCAAAAATGCCCTCCCATTCTGAACATTGTCTCTTCCACTTTGTTGGTTATTACCTTGGTTGTGTAGGGCTTTTCATTTTAGTGAAATCTTACCTGTCTATTTTTGTTGCTATTGCCTGGGTTTTAGGCAACATAACCAAAAAAAAATTAGTTACTGAAACCAAAGAACAGAATCTGTCTCCTTATGTTTTCTGAAAACAAAGTTGCCTCCAAAATTATAAATATTATTTGGTATCAAAGAGATGGCTCAAGAGTACAGAGAGCTTAAAGCTCAATCAGGATAACTAGAGTTCAGATCTTAGCACCTTCCTCCAGTGGGTTATAGCTGAAGCTATTACTTCTTCCAGTGGTAGCTGAGCTCGAAGAAATCTAACACTCTCTTGGGCCTCCATGGGCACTTACATGCAAATATGCCCATACTGTCACACAGATATATGGACAAACAGACACACACACAAACACACACACAAATAAATAAATAAAAATTTAAAATATTTTTAAAAATTACAAATAGTAGTCATGTATGGTCTAGTAATATCATTTCTGGATATACAGTTGGACTTCTACATACATAGATGCAACCAAGACTAGGTTAAAAATATCACCAACACACCCTTAATGAGTATTTGTTCTGAGCATGTGTAGGCTTTCTTCTTGTTATTACTCATGACATTATTCAGGTTTTCCAGACAAACAATATATACACAAATTTACATAGTTCAAGTGGTCCCATAATCAACATAAGCATGTCAGAAAGCCAAAAGACCAAGAAGCGAAAGAATCAAGATGACAGCATCTAAGGATGCAGCCCCAGTGCAAGGTCTAAGCCTGAAAATACCCAGGAAAGATGGCCAGCACAATTCTGCATTAAAGAGTGAAAAATCTGTAATCTGCTTTAAAAGGGGTGACGTCAGCACAAATGTAGCCATTTGGGAAAAGAGAACAAAAGCAAGAGAATGTTTCACCTTTGTTTCTTTTTCCTTCCCACCGGGTTAGATAGTGCAGCCCTCCTTCAGATGGCCCTCATTCACTTCCCCGACCTCAGATGCCACTCACATCTGAGACACACTCCCTGCCTCTGAAGTGTCTTCTGTAGGCATCCTTCCAACCAGCCAAGCTGGCACTCAGAAATTTATCATGACATAGTATAATACCCGCTCACCTTACATTTACAATGTGTTAGATAAGCCATCTAGATGATTCAAGCTCTATTGGAGAGGGTGCATAGCTTACAGGTCATATGCATATACTATGCTGTTTTGTACAAGGGACTTGACCTCAGGGTGCCCTGGAACCAATCTTCCAAGGAAGATACAGGGCTTACCACGTGCTTAAAAGAAATAAAGTTGAATTTTGAAATAATATCTGTCAAATACACATGCAGGCAGTATTATTTACAAAAGTCAAGAGGTGGAAACATTTAAATATACATTAACAGATGAAAGGATGAGGAAAATGCTAATAAGCACACTCATACTATTCAGCCTAATCAAATATATATTCCACTATATACAGCAATATGAGTATGCCAAGTGCAATAATCCAGTTATAGAAGGACAAATGATATCTAATTGCACTTATAGAATGGTGGTTGTGTAAGAGACCCAGGGAATGAGAACAGGGAACTACTATTTATTGGATATTCAGTAAGTTATGCCAGATGGGTAAGTTCTAGAAATCTGCCATAAGAACATAGTTCCTTTTGTCCACAGTACTACAGCAAGCACGTAAAAATGTGTTAGGAGGGTAGCTCTTACCACAACCAAACTAAAGCAGGGGAAATTATAAGGGATGGTAGATATGTTGATTGTCATAATTACACTAATGTTTTCATAGCATAGGTATCTCACAAAACTCATTGATTTTATTTATACACATATATACATATGCACACACACACATATATATATACCATTTTTAATCACAATTTCATAATTGTAAAGCTGTTGAGAAAGAGGCCCATAGATAGACGGACAGATAGAAAAGTACATTTAAAATTGTATCAAAGAAGAATGGGTAGTCTTCTATACCAAAGAACATTGCTGATGTATCTTTGCCATTTGTTCTGGAAAGTATATGTCAAATACCATTGAGAACAACTTACTTTACAATCAGAAAATGAATCTGCTGTCATTAAAATGTGGCAAAACAATTTTAGTAGCATACAACAATCATATTTGAAGTTTTGGTTTCTATGCTAGGTGCATTGGAGAGGCTCAAAATTTTTCTAAAACTTTTCCCTGCTACTAGCAAGCAAACTCGGGCATGTCATTCTCAGAAGGGTTACAGAAGTGAAGGAGAACAAAGAAAGATGAAAAAAAAACCACTCAGGTCTCTCTTGAGAATTAGGCATAACATTTCCTCCACCTAACACTGACCAAAGAGAACCACATGACTGAGTCCAGCATTCAATGTGGAAGGTGCTGCAAGACCTGTGGCAACAGGAAGGAATACAAGAAAGAGAGGAGAGTCAGTGATATTGTCAGTGATATCCATGTAGTCCATCATATACAGAGTCATTAAATATTAATTGGAACTTGCAATTCACCAAAAAAGATATGTTTTCTGTCACAGAAAGTACAGTATAAGAAAAGTCTGTTTGAGCAAGTTCAAAGAAAATATTCACAAAGTATATTAAAGAACAAACACTATCTATTGAATGGAAATATAGAGGAACCATCCTTGGCAAAAGAAAGATTGTAAGCAGGTTTGATGTGAAAAAATACAAGACATGTTGAGCAGTGTTCAAAGTGCATAAACAACGTTTGTTTGAAAAGGAATAGTGTGTCGGGAGAAAGCTCAGGTCCAGTATCCTTTCCTAAACATCCACCCTCATCCCACTCCTTAAAGGAAATGTTCTTCAAGATCTCACATTTCATTCCTCTCTTATTTTCTTGGTTGACCTAATTTCATAAGCAAATATAAGCATAGAGCACACAGAGCAATCACTCTCATGCTATTCTCTTTGTATTCAGAACTACTAGCTCAAACAGGTTTCCAAATATCTTTAACTAAGTAGTCTAGAAGTATTTCAGAGACTAATGACCCTTTTATTATCCCTACCCTAATACTCCCTGCTTGTCTTCCTTCTTACAGTAATTAGCCCTACTCAGTCCCTTAGCCAAGTCCTAGATTTCTCAATTTCTTCCTTCCTTCTGATCCATCCATTGATATGTGATCATTTAAATCAAACAATCTTACCTAATAACATTCCACATTCATCTCTGTGCAGACATTGGCACATCCTTACTTTATCTATCAACATTTCCTGTGTGCATTATTGCAAAATTCTCCAAACTGGTTGCTGATCTCCAATTCTATTATTGCAAGAATGCACCATCAAAATGGGCTTATTTGATCTATCATCCTTCTACTCAAATAATCTCAAAATCTTTCTCCTATTGTCAGAATTGTCTTATTTGAACATTTATTCATTTTGACGCTGCATTTGGAATGCCTATTACACAACATGACATATTTAAGAGTGTAACAAGTGCTATAAAGAATGCAATGAAGGGTAGTGAGTAACAGGATAAAAAGTAACCAGGTGTGAAGTGCCTATTTCAGACTTCAGTTAAGAAATAACACTGAAAGACACAGCAGTGACCTGTGTCGTGGCTAGTAGAAGTGGAGATAAGATGAAAATATACCGTGATCCATTGTATATTCTGTGGTTTGAGGTAGAAATCTCAAGTTTGAATGAATTTGGTGTGAGAGATGGAAGAAAGGGGAATCAATGACAACTTCTTTTATTGCTGAGTACATCACTTTGAATAAAGGTTAGGAAGTAAATATTTGAGGAAAGACTTTTGAAAAAAGAGAGACCACACCCATAGGATGGTGTTACTCGTTTGCTTATAATCACTGAAATGACAATGTTCTGATCTTGGTAATATAGGAAAGTTTAGTTCCATCATTTAGCTTTGAGGTTACTCTAAATGTGCCCATAACTGAGTATGAAGAATTATCCATTACTTCTAAGGATACATTCTGTCATGTTTTCAGAACGTCATGAAATCATTCAACAAATACTTATTAAGTTCCTCCTACACCAAAGTCCTGCTGTCCTACAGCTAGTGTGTGAGTCTGGCTGTCCAAGACAAGAAGAAGGGGGATGGGAGCAAACTAGTATTTTAATCCCTGAAGTTGAGGAAGAGAGGAGGGATAGAATTGATAGATCCTCAGTGTTCTCCCCTTATGATCCCTTTTTTCCAAATTTGTGAATTTACTTTGAGGAGTTGTTTGTCTTTCTATAAAGATTCTGATAAGTAGGTCCAGAGACCTATTTTCAGCATGGTGAAAGGGAGAAATGGGCAATTCATTAAGGAAACCTCACCCTGAACTCTGGCATCCAATGTGAGTGGATTCCAGCCATGGCTCTGGCAGAGCAGTGATGAGCAAACTCAGACATGAGCTTCTTTCTCAGACACAGAAGATGTTAAGGGAAGTCAATTTCTGGATTATTATCTCCATAATATGCTTTTATAAAAACTGACTGGTCTGACTGAGAGCACTTCTGCCCTCACTGCTAAAGATTCAAGATAGTTTGTCCTCTAAAGAATTGTGTTTAGAAGCTTGATTCCTTGTCTAATGAGCCTACCAGGCAGTTGAACTTTTGAGTAAAGATTACTAAGAAGCAGCTAGGCCATTAGGAAATGCTGTCTCAGTCAGATTAAGGTAGTTGACTTGAAAGACTAGTTACGAAAAGGCAAAGCCAGTTCCCCCATCTCTGCTTCCTCTATTGCTCATGATCCCCTCTGTGTCTAAGCTGCTTCCAGGAGTATGTCATCTGCCATGTGATGATGGAGTCCACAAGCCCAGGCAGAGACAATTTATGTGACACAAGCTGTGGTTGGATTTCCAGCCAAAAAACGTGAGAGCTAAATAAACCTCTTTATTTTTTTAACATATTACACAACTTCATGTATTTTACCCCACAGCAACAAAAACAGAAAAACAGACTCATAAACTCACCCAGACAGATACTTGCATATTTCTAAATTTTCATTTCAGGTTTCTATATGTAAATTACTCAAATGTCACAAACACACAGTCTTCTCTTTTCCCACACGCACATTTCTGTTAAGATGCATATATGGTGTTTGGAATGATGTACTCTAGCTTGAAGTAGAATTTTCTGAACAAAAGTGAGTTAGGGTGGATAAGGCTAATTTTGTTTTGATCATTTTTTCTCTTCTCATTTTACACTATTTCAAAGTATGCATAGACTTTGAGATAAAATTCCATACAATTAAAGCACAGAAAACATTTAAAATAGTTATTGACCATTATGAATGTATTTGTTATTATCAATTATTTGTTTTATGTATTATCAATACACATATCTAGGATTCATCAGTGAATGGTTGAAAACAAAACAGAAAATCCCTTCACACCTATGCAACGAAAAAGGCTTGTGTTGTTGTTCAAATGCAGCAAATATTTTCAAGGACAATCTTGACTTTCCTGAGACAGCAAATAAAACCTTCAGGGAAAAGTTCCCTTTAAATACTCTCAGAGTTTGCGTTTTGTAATCTCTGTAATAAGGTTAACTATCATATCAAATGAAATCATAAAATTTACTCATCTTATTTGTGTTTCTTAAATATGATTACTAAAAAATAACATTTATTTTAGTTTTAAATTGTTGATTTTAGAAAAATGGTATCTTTTATAAAAAAAACACAGGCAAAATTATATTCTATTTTTAGCAAAATTAATAGAATTTATTTTTAACTGTTTTATTTTCATCCTTGATTTTTAGTTTCATTAACAAACTCAGACAACTGAGTCAGATATATAAACCTGTTAAGGAAATACCACTATTAGGATGGTCCTCAGTCCTGTGACTATGTCCATATCAGAAAGGGACTTCTGGGCACATACAGCAACATACATGCAAGATGATGTGTAGACACAGGAAGAACATTTGAAAATTGCCCTCTGTGGTTTCAGAATAGGAAATGCACCTTATTTATTCTCCTTTCTCATGTTTTATTAGTTGTCTCAGAAAATTGTTTTCTGCCTGTCTCTTTGAGCCTCCATAGCCACTTACATCACCTACACCCACCCCACCCCATCCCTGTCATTGTCTCTTTGAGCCTCCATAGCCACTTCCATCACCTACACCCACCCCACCCCATCCCTGGCATTCTCTCATGTCTCCAACTTCTGGACCACCACCAACCATTACAATATCGGACATATTCAGGAGGTCTTTATATAATATTTGTTTATCTGTATGACTACAAAATGGCTAAGGAAGACGAGATCATGATTTTTAAAGAGAGAAGAGGCAAGAGGGTAGACATGAGATTGGTAGGAGGAGTGGATAATAGAAGGAAAATAATATAATTATGTTTAATTCAATAAAACCTTATTATGAACAAAAATGTACAATAAAATATGGACAAGTTGGAATAATAGACTCCTATTTAAATGTTACATCACATGTTCCTGAAATCCAAAGAATTANACCTTTACAAACTACTTGTACAATTATACCAAGTCAAGCATTCCTGCGAAATAATTCTAACTTTTAATAAACTAGTTATCTACTATGGTTATTTGAGAAAATAGAACTTAAGTCATTAGAATATGCATATTGAGTCTTGATAGTGGTTTTACATTAGTACATGTGCTTTATTTTATTTTTTGTACATAGAAATAACATTTCTGAAAGAAAATTCTACTTCGCCTGAAAGGAAGCATTAACCTTCAAGCTAGACCTGGTATGTTAGTTGGAATGAGATAACAAAATCCCCTCATGCACATTTTAATCAACAAAAATATTTTTCTCACAATTCTAAAAGTCCAAAGTAAAAGAGTCAGCAACTTAGGTATCTTGTGAGGATTCTCTTACTGACTAATATATACTATCACAAGACCTCTGTTCAAACATGGCCACACACATGTGTTGGTACCATTGCCCTTGCTGTAAAACCCCTACTTGTAGCAAATTAGGCCCCTTTCTTAAGAACTCACTTAGCCTTATTTACCTTCCTGTACCTCTGTGGTCAAATGCAGTCAGATTGGAAGTTAAAGCTTCACGTAGCCATAGAAGTCAGAGACCAGACATGAGTCAATAGGTAACCTGTGGTACTTTAGGAGTAAACAAAAAAATAAATAAATAAATAAAGACAACTACAAATACACAGCACAGCTACACCCATTACCTTTCTGGAAACTTAATAATTACTAATGTATTTAATCTCTTCAACAAGTCTTTGGGCTAGATATTGCTATCATCACTATTCTACAAAAGAGATAATCTAGGCATGGAAACTTTAATGTGCCCAAATTTACCCTGATAATCATGGGGGACACTGTTAATGGAGACAGGAGTCAAACGCCAGACTCTAGAGACAGTCTTCAATGAATCCAGTAAAATCTCAATCAGTAGACCATTACTGATGGGTCACTGAATCCTAACTTGTTTCTTGGCTTTATGAAGAGAAAAGTAGTCAATACAAACTACTATTTCATCCTGAGGTTCATTGGCTTTTATGCAAAAGACTTTTCATTCATCTGACTGAACCATAAGAAGAACATTAAGTCTTTCTGGAAAGAACATCAGCTGTCAGGTGCTTCATGTGTCTGGAATTGGCTTTGCTAATGTGCACGTAGTGCAGATGTATTTGCCTATTGGAACCACTTACAATTATTCTCACAGAAAAAGCTGACATCAGCACTGTGTGTGCAAGAACAAGTAAATGGAATAATACAGAAATTGAAGCTATGGAGCACACCACTTTATTGAGCTGATTTGGTGTCTAAATGGCTTGTTAATGAACTCATCTGAATAATTCATTAAACATTGTATGAATGTTATACTTAGCCATTTAAAAGTATAGTGTAAACATACACATAGAAATGATAATATCGGTGGAAAATGGTGATGTTCAACAGAGCAGATGACAATAGTTCATTTATTTTCCAAAAGTTGACTTATTCAAACTTTTAAAAGATAAAAAGAGTTCCATTAGATGACTTCATCAAGCAGTACTTGAAAAGGCACTTGTCTATAGAAAATCTCTGGGGAATTTGCTGAATTAAAAGAACATACAATATTTTTGTGGTACCATGGCCTAGGTATTAGGGGATATGATATAAATTAGTCAGGTATAGTTTCACTTAATGTGTTTATTGGGGAAAGGAGTATAAATGCCTTGTTAAAAGTCACCTGATAATGAAACAGCCATGAACTCCAAATCAACTATCAAATTACATAAAATATTTACCTAAATATAACATCACACACACCTTAAATAAAATTATGTCACTTGAGCTGACAATATCCATCCCCAACATCCATAGACTAACAAAAACCCCACTACCAGGCATGAGAAACATCCTTTCAAATGTTGGTCAGGGGAGTCCAAGAGACTCCCAAAACAAAACAGGATGGTACTGCTGTCCTTGGCTGCCTCCCAGAGGTTGAAAGGAAGTCCCTATTTCTGAAGACACCATGCACTTCGGACAGAGGAATTGGAGGACTTGAGCTGGATCTACCTGAAAACTTCCTACCAGAAAGTGGTATGAAAGCTGTCAAAGGAGGGAAGCAATTGATAGTTCTACCCAGCTTCAATTCTTATGAATCACAACAATGACCACAATGGCAAGATATCCTTAAAGGTACAATAATGGCATTTATATTTTGACAGTAACCAACACTTGATGCCCACTCAGCAGGGGGAACCATGCCTGCTACTAGAAGTCTAGCCAAGAACCCAGAGCTGGTGAGATTTATATATCTTAAAAATGAACTTACTACTGTCACTCTCTTCAACCAGCATAATTCCCACAAACTAGTGTAGCTCTTACCCTCTTTCAAAGAAGCGTCTCTTTGTAACAAACAGAGACCGTTAGAGAAAAAGACCACTGGTCAAGAGTAGATGCAGAAAGTGTAGGATTCCATCAACCCTTCAAGAAGAGGCCCCCAATGACCTACAGAGCTATTATTTGCCTTTGATTCCAGTTGCTGTGATAAAACACCAACCAAATGTAACTTGGAGGGGGCTGTATTTTATTTACATGACACAGTCCATCACTGAGGGAGGTCAGGGCAGAAACTCAAGGCAAGCTTGGGGAGGCAGGAACAGAAACAGACAACATGAAGGACTGCTGCTTACTGGCTTACCTTCCATGACATGCACAGTTTGCTTTCCTTTACAACTCAGGACCACCTGCCTAGGGGTGGAACCTCCCACTGTGGGCTAGGTCCTCCCACATTAACTTATAATTTTTAAAAATGCTCCTCCAGACATGCCCACAGGCTATTCTGATGGAGAAAATTCTCTAGTTGAGGTTCTCTCTTCCCAGGTGTCTCTAGCTTATGTGAAGTTCAAGAAAAATTAGCCAGTAATTCTATGTTCATCCATGTCTAATAAAGAGCAAATTGTCCAAAGATGAGAAGTTATCTACTGATATAAATACTAAAATTGAGGACAGTTTGTCTCTATGTCACTCTATTCAACTTAGGATGGAAAATACCACCCCTATTTCTTGGGGGGGGGGGTCTACAGTTTTCTAATCTTTTTCTCTAGTCCCCATTGTCCTTCTGCTATTTTCCTGTTTGCATCCAGAACCCATGCTCTGGCTAAAGCATCCTGCTATCTACTCATTTAAAAATTAAGCTTCCACAAATGCACAGCTGGGTATTTTTATCTTATACTCTGAGAGTCAGTCTCCACTTGAGCTTGGATAAGAGTANNNNCAGTGGTCACCTAGCCCTACACTACACTCATCTGTGAAGTAGAGGTATGATGGAGAACAAGAGCAATAAAGTGGGTGAGCTGACATAGTGATATAGGCAGGTAATGAAAGACGTAGATAAAGAAACTAGAAGATATCAGAAAAAATAATGATATGCAAATAATGGAATATGTAGGAATGATGTGTCTAGGCAAACACTAATTATCCTTACCATGTGTCTTTTGTTCTTCAGCTGGGATTTGCTCTTGGGTTTCACGGTTCACAGAAAGGCATCAGTATGTCTCACCCATAAAACTCCTCATAAAATGTTAACTACAATTAAAAATGCCAACTGTATGATATGGACAAAGAGAAACAGAGCAAACTTAAACTATTATAAATTTATTCCTTTCATAAAAGGCAGTATCTATTGATTTAAGCCAAATGATTTAGGGAAGATCCTTGTGATTATTCTAGTGAGATGAGAGAATGCATACATTCCAAATCAGCCTTCCAGGAGAACTGTGATTATCAGTCTCTATGACAGAGTAATGCTGCCTTAAACATCTCAATTTGCAAAAGAAACTGTAAAACTTAAGGTACAAAAAAAAAAGAAAATTATTACATGAGCTTACATGAGACCCCACCGACTAACATACTCCAAAATAAGTGACCCAGCCCTGTCACTGAGCTTTTTATTTCTTATCCTATGGTGTCTAGTAGGGACATTACAGGGTAATGTANCATTACACATTACAGGGTACCTCCATTTAAATTCATATGTAGATGGAGACTTCTACAGTAGTTGGTTTCCTTATGACTTTTTCCAAAGGTCTTCCATAACCTTTTGGACAAAATAAGATGAGCTTCTGGTGTTGTTTTCCTCCACAAGAAATATCAAGGTTCATTAAAGAAAGCTTGAGTAAGTACTTCCAATACCCAGGCCTGGTCTCATTTTCTTTGTTAGCTACTAAGAGTTCACAGCTGCACCTTTCTCTGGAGAATTTCCTCAGCAGTAGGAGCCACCTTGCTAGCGAGATTATGGCTCCTTCCTTTCTGCCCTTTCCCATATCCACAGTCATGCAAACCTAGAGCCAATGACTGACTGACTACAGGATGTAAAAAGATTGCCCCTTGCTTCAAAGCTCTGGAACTCTGCAGCTCCATCTCAGGGCTGTCTGCTGGATGCAGCACACACTACATTCATATTCAAACTACCTCTTTCCCAAGCTGTGTCTGCAATCTTTCTTCCGGTCCCTCGTTTCTTCTTCAGTACAACACATGGGCCTGAATCCCTGCCTCAGGCTCTGTGGCTTGGAAACCCCTGTGGAAACAGGCTCCTTTTGAATGCACAGTAACGGAGGACTGGAGAAGATACTGTTTCTGGGAAAATAACCTAACTGGGTTTCCTCGTGGTTTGTGGATTGTAGTACAACTAGTAGCAGCAGCTTCTGGTGCCCTAGATATGTCATTTCTCCCCTGGCTCTCATAAGTTCATGGTAATTTCTATAAATCGTTGACAATAGGCCTTCCCGCCCCTCAACATCTGCTCTTCAAATGCGTTCGTTCTTTTAGTCCAAAGAGTGCTTTATATCCCCCTGTGGTCCTCTAAAGCAAGGGCTGAGCTCTTTCTGAAAATAACTCTTTAAGGGAAAAAGAAAAATGAAGATACTAAACCCGGCAACAGGAAACATAAATTGTTGCATCCAAGACATCTCTACCTGAGTTTGAAAAGAGATTTTAAGGTTCTAAGCTGACCGTTGTTCTCAATCCTAATACAATTAGCTAAGAAGTTGCTCTACATCCCGTGCTCTGCATCATGTGTTCCAATACCCATTCTGGCATTCTGATTTTTTTTTTTTAGATTGACACACAAATTTGTTTGGGTTTGTTTTGTTGTTGTTGTTGTTGTTGTTGTTTGGTTGGATGATTTTGAGATGTTTTTGAGGGGTGTTGTTTTTGTTTGTTTGTTTTTTGTTTATTTGTTTTGTATGTGTGTGTTTGGTTAATATACCAAATAAACACATAGACACATAAATTTAAACATATGCCTACATAGAACTCTTTCCATCAATGCTACACAAACTCTATAATTCAAGTTCCACCGTGCTCTGCTAGATCTGAGACACACTAAACACATGTGCAAATGTGCACACACATATACACATATATTTACACACATGTGTATGTTTTTTAAGGCTTTTACATATCATTGCAAAAGTTCTTTCCAATATAAATTAACTTAAATTCACTCTCTAGTGAACTAAAAGAAGGTACTTCTTTCAGTTTTGTAGATAGGTATTATTTAAAACATAACTTCGGTATTTCCTGCACTGTTGTGAGGTTTGAAAGTAGACAACAGTCTAACAGCTTTTGTGGGCTTCCTATTTCAATAATTTCACCTTGTTGACTCTATCCACCAGAATTTAATTACTAAATTTACCCTTTAATGCTTAGGAAAGCAGTTCAAGAAAAACACTGTAGGGAATTGTGACAGTTTCTGGTGTTTGAGATCACTCAGATTGTGCAGTCTAGTTCATACCTGAAGTTTCATAAAAAGTTAAAATGCTTATTGTGACAGGAGAGCCACATTCTCTAACATTTTCCTTCACAGCAGTTACCTAAAAGCTTCTTTTTCCCCCACACTGAAGTTTTCACACAGCAACTTTGCATAGCCAGAGAAGCTGCCATCATGTCATCCTCAAAAAAATCAAACACACACCCTGATGAAGCTGTTGGCAGAGATAACTGTGAATTATAGCTTGGCAAGGCAGGAAGCCGTTAAAGCAGAAATGCCTTCCACACTCTCAGGATCAGCAAGTTTTACACTCAACGGCTTTTCTTCACTTAATGGAGTTTCAATGGGAATTGTAGTTGCATAGTTTGCATTAGACAAGTCTTTATTTAACATGTGAAAACATGGTTCTCAGAGTAAGATGTAGAGAGAGGTGGGGAATTTGGACCATACAGACCTACCCAGAAATGCAAAACGAAATTCTCATTAAATCCTGACAGTCACACGTCTAATGGATATTTTTTGAAGAAATGTTTCCTTATATGAGGTCTAGGTTAGAGAGTCTATGGGGATTTTTTGTCGTTGTTGTTTTGTTATTTTCCAGTGCTAAGTTCTCAGAGGTTTTCACAATTTTATAATAAACTTAATCAAATCTCTAAACTGAGGTTCAGCCTAATGCTGACTATTCAGTTGTCATAATGAGGAAACAATGTTATCCATTCCACACCCAAACAATCATGTAGATCCTAGGTCAGTGGTTCTCAACCTGTGGGTCACAACCCTTTGGGAGTCAAACAACCCTTTCACAGGGGTCACCAAAGACCATCAGAAAATATAGATATTTACATTACAATTCATAACAGTAGCAAAATTACAGTTATGAAGTAGCAGTGAAAATAATTTTATGGTTGGGGGTCACCACAACATGAGGAACTGTATGAAAGGGTTGTCACATTAGGAACATTGAGGAACACTGTTCTAGATGATGTCATTGGCTTCAAAGGGATTGAGATTTCTAAGAGTCTGAGTCATAAATGATAATAAAATGTTGGCAATTTGTTTCAGTGACACATTGTATTAAACGTTTTCTGAATAGAAACAGAGGAAGAGTAGATTGGGGAGCAGGGGAAGGTGGAGGAGGAAATGGGAGAAGTAGGGGAAAATGCAATTGAAATATAAAATAAATGAATACATTTAATTAGTAATAATAATAACAATAATAGGTTTTCTTCACACCCTCTGGAATTTGAGACAGTTGTTTAGCTTGAACTGTTTGGGGACCCCCAGGCAGTGGGATCGGGATCTGTCCCTGGTGCAGGGGCTGGCTTTTTGGAGCCCAGTGCCTATGGTGGGACACCTGGTGCAGTCTGGGCACAGGGAGGAGGGTCTTGAACTACCTCAACTGAGTGTGCCAGGCTCCAGGGATTCTCCATGGGAGACCTTGTCTTGGAGGAGGTGGGAATAGGGGGTGGGTTGAGGGAGAGGGCTGTCAGGGGAGAGGAGGGAGGAGAGGGGGAATCTGAGGTTAGTATGTAAAATGAGTGGAAAATCTTTTTAATAAAAAATAAGAAAAAAAATAATAGGTTTTCTTTTACAACTGATTCTTTCAGTAGTTAAATAGGGCTTTTTCTCTTGGCACCAAAACCAAACTATTTTCAAAACTGCATTAAAACTACAGATGTTGTTTTGAGTATGAGGGTGGAAATGTTGGAAAATGTGTCCTATTGCTGTAATTTTAGTCAAAATATATAACTTTGTTTCGAAATATTTCCATCCATGGAAAAGGTTAGAAAAAAATCTCTGTGGCCCTTGCTGAATTCAACCAAAAAGCAGAGATTATTGTTATAGTACCGTGGATTAGTCAAACATAGTTTCATTTAGTAATGTGCCAATGTGTTTATTTGAGTGGTAGAAACGGCTTGTTAAAAGTCACCTGATGTTGAATCAGCCATGAGCTTCCAGTCCACTTTGATGTATTTAAATATCAGCATCGTGCATACACCCACTGCATTTCTACAGCTGTGAGACACGGAAGAGTGACATGGACTGCTAAGCAGAACCAATGTATCTGGAAATTTTCAGTTGAATACTTAGGAGTTTCTAGAGAAAGAAAGGTACAAGAATATAGCTAATTGAGATGAGAATAAAGGCTTCTGCTGAGGTCCACAGAGTTGGGAACTGCCATAGCTGGGGTTCAATGAGAGCAATCTGAAATGAGAAAGAACTACTGAGTCTGGACATTAGAAATCTTGGTCTGTCTTTATGTTAACCCCTAAAAATTAGAAGAAATAATCCTATTCATAATAATTATTCTGTCACAGAATTAGCAAAGGAAATTGCAGTCCTTTTTCTTTTTAGAAATAGTTTATCATGATATTCATATCAATTTGTATCTTTCTGTACTTGTGTAATGCTATAGGAGTGGTATTCAGTAGAGGTCACAGAGACCACATGCTCTCAAAAACTAAGATATCTACGACATCAATATTTATAGGACCCCTGCAGACTCCTGGTCTACAGGAAAAGAACTCATTTCTTTTCTTTGAGTGTCTATTCTACTTTCATCTTTCCAGATGTAATTGTAAATTTAGATGATCATACTACCAATAACAAATACCTACATCTATTACGTACTGAGGATTTCAATCAAGGCATTCTTTTTCTTTTACCGTTTGGGTTAGTTTTCGTCTTCATTTTCTTTTCCTGTAATCATTTTTAAATTGTTCAATAACTACTAGTTTTCAGGTGCCTCTTCTTTATGAGATGACTTTGGTATTGTATGTGTAAGTGTTATAGCTCTAAAGGAAAAGGTATCCTGGCCATTGGAAGCCAGCCAATACCTGTAAGTGTTACAGCTCTGGGGGGAAAGGGATCCTGGCCATCAGAAGCCAAGCAATACCTACGGCTCTGTTTTGATGAGGGATGGTTTCCCCACAGGAATGTAGCAGTTCTGCTCCTCTCTGGCAAGAGCCATTACAGCTCTGCTCTACTCTGGTGAATATTGTTACTTTTCTGCACTGCTCCACTCCAACAAAAGAAGGTCATTACCCAAACCTCAGTCCAGAGATTTATTGGGAGGGAGTAATCCAGGACAGTGGCTCCTTCAAAGTGCATAGGTTCAGGGCTTATGTAGGGTTTCTTAGGGGTAGAGTTTTTCCAGGGTAAAGATTTTCAGGGTAGGAATTGGTCGGATTTCCATCCATGAGCTTGGACAAGCTCAGAGATTGGCTGGATTTCATACTCAGGGATTGGTTGGTTTTCATACTGAGTTGATCAGGGGCCGGGTGTGTTTCTTGGCTCTAATCTCAGGGTCAGGGTGTATTTCTTTCACTCTGGTTTCACAGTCAGAGTGTGTTTCTTTGGCTGACCCTTTTACCCTACAGTGTGCCTATTAACACATGTTAAAAGGTACGTGATTTCCTTACCTCTTGTGATGATACTGGATCACCTCTCAGACCCCTCCCTCTGCTCTGCTTTCTATCATTGGAGACCTGATCCTCACAAACTGTATTTCAGACTCCTCAGAAAGATGGCATCCAAATGGGCTCCATGATGGGAGGCCTCTAGAAGATGTAGGGAGAAGCCAGGACATTTTTCTCTCTCCCCACATCTCCTCTGTGGTCCATCAATTCTGGTTGTGGTTTCTGCTTAGTGGTTAACATACAGAAATGTAGTAACAGAGCTAATGTCACAAGGTTATTTTTCTAACAAATTATGAAGTTAAATTTAATATTTTGAAAAATATTTTTTCATTAAAATATAGTTGTATATCTTTATGAAGAGCAATGTGATGGTTTGAAGCAATGTGTAGCAGGGAATGGTCGAATCAGGGTCATCACACCACTCTTCCCACCGGAGGAGGCCCATCCTTCTCCCTCTCTGCTCCATTTTATGTGGCTGCCCTTCCATCTCTCATAAAGCCATTCTCTTGCTTTACAGTTTTCAGTTCTTAAATTGATTTCTATACTTCAGCTTGGCATTGACCAATGCACTTCTATTTTGTTTGATCTTTAGGGATAAATTATACTCTGAACATTTTGTTAACTGTCAAAAACATAGCTTCTATGTTTCCAGAAATACCCCCAAAATATACAACTAAATATGAAGTCCTATAAATTGAATCTGCAGGGCATGCACACATAGAAAAATAATTCCCACTTACTCTGAAGTCTGTGTATTTACAACAGGTTGCCAACTTCCATAGGAAAAAAATAACTAAATACTCATTTTAAGCAGGATGCATTTCATCCTAACAGAAAAAATATTTCAGTTTTTCTCTTAAGCTATAAAGAATTTCCAGAAATTTTTTAATAAAATATGAGCAAAAGAAGTTGCACAAAAAAGTCTGTCTCTGCCCTTTCCTCCTATTTGAACTAATGATCTAACAAATCAGCATGAAGATAGTGTGAATGCCTCCTTTGGGATTCCTTCCTTCCTCAAGAACAGAGAGTGTCAAACATGGCCTATATGATACCTACATGATAATGAATGATGGTCAATACATATTTCCAGGTTAAGGCCAGCTTGCATTGTTCAATTGAAAAGATGCTTTAACATTCATTCATTTTGTATTTTATGCATGCACAATTTTGTACATATATTTTGAACTGTATGAAATAGGATCTCTCACTTAAAAACAGAAAGACTATTAGATGAAATACTTTATAGAACATGGAGATTCTCTTTAAAATACCTAAGAGACCAGTCATTGGTTGGCCACTCCCACAGGTTCTGCACCACCATTGTCCCAGCACATCCTGCAGGCAGGGCAAATTATAGATCAAAGGTTTTGTGTCTGGGCTGATGTCCCAGAACAACTACTGGAAGCCTTACCTGATTACAGAGGATGACTGGTTCAGGCTCTGTATCCCCCATTACTAGGAGTCTTCACTAGGGTCACACTCATAGATTCCAGGGAGTTTCCACTGAACAAAGTTTCCATATGACCCCTAAAAGGCCCCTAAATCCCAGTCATCTCTCCCAGTACTCTCTCCCTCCAGCCCCCACCCCACCCTCGCCTGTTTCCATCTCCACCCACCCCTCAGTCCACCCGTGAAATATATACATAGAGTACTTTTCCACATTCTTGTCCCCACCCTCCACCCTTAACATATACAGCTGTAGGTTTATATAGCCATGTGAGGATCATAGCTCAGCCAAGTTGTCGTGGGTCCCACCAACAGACATCCCTTTTGTTCGTTCGTTCGTTTGTTTGTTTGTTTGTTTGTTTGTTTTCAAGATAGTGCTTCTCTAAGTAACAGCCATAGTTGTCCTGGAACTCGCTCTGTAGACCAGGCTAGCCTTGAACTCAGAGATCTACCTGCCTCTGCCTCCTGAGTGCTGGGATTAAAGGCGTGCACCTGGCTGACCTCCCCTATTTTTAATTGATACATAGTAATTATACATATTATGGGGCACAGTGTGATAACTTCTTACATTTATATAAAGGGTAGACTTCAAACCACAGCAATTAGTGTTTCCAGCTTCTTAAATATTTAGTAGTTCATTACATTGGGAAGCTTTGGGTTCTACTTATTCTTTAAACAATGTAATAATATTATTGTATATTATTATAATAACATTATAAGCACAGTTATTCTTCTATCTGAATAAATGACATATTATCTCTCTCATCTGACTGTTTGGTATCCATTCAAAACTTTCTTATATTCCCTTCCTATTTTGCCTAGCCTTTAGTAACTTCTATTCTACTGTCCATGAGACCAACATGTTTAGCTTCCTCATGCAAATCAGACAGTGATATCTATCATATCTCTGCTGCATAAACGTGCTTTAGAATCTTATTGTTTCTACTATACAGTTATAATAGGAAACTTCTAAATAAATATTTGAGATTTTTCTTACCCAATTCTATCAAGATAGGTATTTTTCTCATTATGCTTTAACCAAGTCACAAGAAGCTAAAGTTAGAAAGGAAGTGAGGAGATTTCTCCCACTGTGTTTCTCCAAGAAGTCTAATGGGCCCTTCATGATTTAATATTGAAAAGATTTTCTTTATTATGTGGCGAGGGGAGCTCTATTATAAAGCTGTAGTAATAAAAACAGCTTGGTACTGGCATAAAAACAGATATGTGGACCAATGGAATCGAATTGAAGACCCTGACATTAATCCACACACATATGAACACCTGATTTTTGACAAAGAAGCCAAAACTATACAATGGAAAAAAGAAAGCATCTTCAACAAATGGTGCTGGCATAACTGGATGTCAACATGTAGAAGATTGC
>LZPO01018171.1:0-20392 GCA_001675575.1 Neotoma lepida | reverse complement strand
CGGGAGGAGGGAGGAGAGGGGAAACTGGTGGGGCGGGAGGAGGGAGGAGAGGGGGATCTGAGGTTGGTATGTAAAAGGAGTCGAAGATCTTTTTAATGTAAAAATAAATAAATAAACTTAAAAAAAGAAAAAATGATCAAACCTTTCAAATTTAGTGGAAAAAAAAAGATTTTCTTATGATCAATTCAAATTTGGTGTTTCAAAACATTGGTACCACTGGAAGAGAGGATTGAACAAACTTTTCATATTTCAAGAAACTGAAAACAAATTGTCTAAGCCTCAGGCATAAAATTGATCTATCTCTATTCTCTCTTTCACTCTACACCAGGGATAAAATGAATTCCATCTTCTCAGAACAATTTAAAGAACTCTGGCGCTAAAACCTCTGACAGGTGAGGACCAGATGGAAAAGGATGGTAAAGAAAAAAAAAGTTGGAAGAGATACTTAGAGCTGAAGTGATGGGAATCTGAGCTAGAGTGAACACCGTAATTTCTGATGTCTCCTTCTTTGGACATAGTGTCACTAGGAACACTAGTTCTGGGCAGGCTGAGAAGCAACTGCTTAGCTGGAATGATGCAAATGTGAACTGAAAACCAGTTTGTTGTTGTTTTCCCGACGGAAAGAGAAATCTCATGAATCTTTCTTTTGTATTAAATAGATCCCTTACAAGTTGACGGTTTCACAAGAGTATTCTCAAGAGTGTGATATGTGCTGAGAATCAAATAAGGACATTCTAGCTCAAGGAGTTAATACTAGCTTAGCATTAAAATATAAAGGATTTTATAAAATATAAAATTCCTAGCATCTCGGCCATAGCAAAGTATTATATACCAGTTGGCATAAGTCAATCTAGTCACCACTAGTTCCATTCAGCTTTAATGACAGTATACAGACACACACACACACATATATATACATATATATGTCACTTTGTGTGTAACATCATTTATATTGTCAAATAGTGAAGCAACACGTACTACAAATCTGAACAATTACTAAAGCATCTCTTCCCAAATTGTCATCATTTCTTCTCTGGTTTATACATATCATCTTCATTACAACTTATTTTATAAAACTCTGCATCATTTCAGTTTTTTACCCTGTCTCTTATACACATCTAGATGTGTATAAGAGACAGCCCCCAATCCCACCTCCTGCCGCACAAGGTCTCCCATGCAAAGTCCCCAGAGCCTGGTACTTTCACTTGAGGCGGGTCCAAGACCCTCCTCCCTGTGTCTAGGCCTGTCTCTTATACACATCTAGATGTGTATAAGAGACAGCCTCCCATCCCCCCCAGCCTTGCCCCTCAACCCCCCCCCCCAATCCCACCTCCTGCCGCACAAGGTCTCCCATGCAAAGTCCCCAGAGCCTGGTACTTTCACTTGAGGCGGGTCCAAGACCCTCCTCCCTGTGTCTAGGCTGCACCAGGTGTCCCACCACTTTCTTGAAAATGTATCCTTGTCATACATGTGGTCTGGGTAGTTCTTGACAGAACCATCAAAGATAAAGGACAGTGTGTATGTGTGAGTGTGTGTGAGTGTGTATGTGAGTGTGTGAGTGAGTGTGTGTGTGTGTGTTCACAAAACATATTTCTTTACTGGGCCTTATGTTAATTTCTAGTTTTTAAATTTATTCGACAAATACGGTGAATAAGTATATTTGAGGTCTATTTGGAAAACATTGTTCACAATTCATTTTCTATTCGAACATCGCAGATTCTTTCTTTCTACAAGTCTGCAAGAAACCTTAGTTTATTAATTACCTTAATACATTTATTGATGAATGATTGAAATTATAAAGTACATAAATTTAAATTCTATAATTAGATAAGTTATTATCTCAACAGTCTAAATATATGCTTTCAAACCTGCTGTCAGAATCAAGGTAGAAAATCTCCACAAGACATTCAACACGTACGTCCCACTTATTCTCTCCTTTTCAGTCCCCAAGCAACTCCTGATGTGTTTCTGTTGCTATACACTGGAGATACTTAGAATTATGTTGTGTGTAAACTTTGCTCTCTTGTATTTTTATTTGGCATAGCTATTTGGATATTTATCCATATCATACCATGTTTTGACAGTTCAGTCTTTTCACTGCCGACTAGTATCCCATTATATGAATATACCACACTTTAGTATACCTGTCACCTGTTGATATTGATGGACATTTGCATTGTTTCTCGGTTGTCACAAAAGCCATTTTTAATATCCATGGATAAAACTTTGTCAGCATACATCTTTGTAATTTTGTGCTGGTAAATATTTCAAGTATAAAAAATAAAAATAGTTGATTTAAAATTGCATTTATCATATGTGGTAATACATGCCCATGGACCTAGAAAGTTTGACTTGGATCACATATCAAGACAATATCTCTACCCAAAAAAAGCTATATTCTTTAAAAAATAAAACATTAAGAAAATCTAAACAGAGCCAAAAACTGTGAGAAAAATACTTGCAACTTGAATATGTGATAAAGAACTAAGTAGTACATGTACATGTAAAATTGCATGTACAATGCAATTTTAACCTCAAAATTCTTTTTTCATTGTTTTTACTTTTTTATTTTGGTGATCGTAATTACAACATTTCTCCTTCCTTTTCTTCCCTCAAACCTTCCCATATAGCCCACTCTGCTCTCCCTCAAGTTCATTGCCTTGTCTATCCTTGTTATTGCATGCATATATATACACATATATAATCATAAATTCAATAAAAAGAAAAGTCAATTTAAAATTATTGAAAAGTTTGCACCAGAGAAGATATAGGAGTGGCAAACAAGACTATGGAAAGATACTCGTTGTGATTAGTTACTGGAGAAATTCAAGTGAAAACCATGGAGACATACCATTACAGACATGAGGATGACTCAAATTACAAGATGTTGTAATTAATACCACATATTGGGGAGTGGGCATGAGAATATTTGCTGTTGACAGGACTTTCATTTCATCACTGCCATTTTGGGCAACAGAAGCTTCTTGAAAACTATCACATGAGATAGAAGATAGCTCGCAGATCAATGTCCCCAGCTCTTTCATTAGAACTGGGCAACAGCTCAAGAACTTCAAAGCAAACAGGAACATGAAATACTAAATATCAGAGTGGCAAAGAATTCCATTTTCACGTACAATTCCACATCACATCATTCACAAACATGCTCAGAGTGACAGAAAGCTGGAGTTGATTAAGTCGCATGGTCCCCGCCAAGACTTGCTTTGATTCTAGCTGTGTAAACAAGTGTCATTTCCATCTCCTCTTTAACACCACTTTTTCACACTTCTGTGCTTCTTGGCTTGCTTAACAAGGTCCCTGAGCACAGTGCTGAAGAGCTGTGCTTGTTGAGAAAACACGCTTGTCAGATGAGTTTCGTGGAGACACAGGTTACAGTTATAGTAACTGTGAGTTCAGTGCTTAATAACTAGTAATGCACACTGTAAAGGATGTGTTAACTGAGCGTATGTGTGGATGGGGTGATGAAGATGCTGTCACAAGAGCATCATAGGAACTTAACCCTGTGTTTTCCACTGGGAGCACTGGCTTAATAATTGCTAATTCATTACCCATGAGTTTTGAAAGGTCATAATTACTGTAGCAAGTCAACTGTACATTAACTAATTAATTACTTCTATTGTAAGTAATTGTAGTCACATTTAAAAGGAAAACATAAAATTATCCTTTCTGCATGGAAGACCTTGTGAATCCACCCAAAACAATAAAATAAAATCAACTAGAATATATTATTGGATGTTTTCAGGATATAAAATCAATATACAAAGAATGGTTGCAATTCTGTATAACAAGAGCAAAAAAATTAAAATTTTCAAAAACACTGAACCAATAACACTAAAATATTTATAATTCTTAGAGATGATTTAACAAAAGAGATAAAAGAATAAAAGACATGTACACAAGTAACCACAAAGTATTAAAAGGAAATTTTAAACTTAGACTGAATCGCAAGACTCAATATTATAAAGGTTTCAATTAGCTCAAGATTTGTTTAAATATTTAACATAATTGTAACTGAAATCTCTAACAAGACCTTTCGTAGAACTGACTGTTTTAAATTTACAGGAAATAAGATCTAAAAGAGCCAAAAGATATCTTTGAATAGTTGTATTAAAAATTTAGTTCTCAGGACCTCATTTTTTACATCTGTAGAATGGTGATAAAATATCTGCACCATAAGAACAGGTGAGGGTACACAGTAACAGATGTCTGCAGAGTCTTGTTTCCACACAATGCAATACCCATCTATACTTATGCTTATAGCAACAATAAGCTATAATATCCAAACAGGCTACTAGTACACTGCACTACGGCAGGTCAGCACCAGGGGACAGTTATAAGACCTACATGTATTCAAACTCTTTCCATTTCTAAATGATAATGGAATGATTTCTATAAAAGATAAGTAAAAGGTGAGTTTTTAATATGAGAGTGGATGTGTTATATATGTAGGGGTTGGATGCAAGTTCTCCTACATGTGTGCAGAAGCCAAAGGAGGTTGTCAGGACCTAGAGCTGACCTGAAAGCCACCAAACTCCAGTAATCCTCCTTTTGGATCCCCTAAAGAGCTTGTGTTGTGGATGGCAATGCCTGGCTTTTTACTGGGGTACTGGGGATTTGAACTCAGGCCCTAATGCTTGCACAGCAAGTACTCTTACTGGCTGAGCAGCCATCTCCTCAGACCCCAAAATATTATTTTACCTGAGAAAGTGCTGTGAGTAGCCAATGCATTGTAAAATATAAATTTCAGATGGTTTTAACTACACCTAGCAAAATAGACAATTAGAAGAAATAAGTTTGTCCCATTATGGGGAAGACTGATCTTGAGCAAAATGCCTCCTGCTATGTCACAGTGACAGAGTCTCACTAATTAGGATGGATTAGTATTGGTAGGGCTCCCATGAATGGACTGAAGACTGGCTGACATACAATCAACAAGGAAGAAAGATAAATGATAGTGTGCTGAATTGGGGTGATGTGATTAATTGAATCTATAGAAAGCCAGGCTGTCTTGCATTTGGTTTAATATTTCCCTGAATGCATTCAGGGAGGAGACTTGTTTTAAGCACATCAATTTAAATGAGAAATAAATAGTGATGGTGACAGATGTTTTAAACCCAAGAGAAGCCAAGCAAAAGATAATATTGCTTCCTCACATTCTTAGAGGGTTGTTTGAAAAGGAATCCCACATTTTATCATTTAACCCTTGTACAGTTATAATGAGTTGGGGGAGCTGGTATTAACCATCATCGTATAGTAAAATCTGGAGAGCTTGAGTCGCTTGTCTAAGCTAGACGATATCAGCATCACTCGAGCTGCCTTCCCTTTCCTCAAAACCTCCACTGACTGACACATTCTGCTCCTTCCCCAATCTTACAGCTTATCACCGAAAATAGTACTTTGGCTATAGTTGGTAGGGACGCTACCCAACCTCTCCTAATGTTACCAGAAATTCTGGGGAATCCTTTCATGGTCACGAGATGATACTGAGAAAACTGAGACCCCTCCTAATATTCTTGGTCTCCTTGATTAAAGAATTTAAGAGCATACTCAGAAGAAAGCTCAAGGACAATTTTATTAGAGTTTAAAAGAAAAACTCCAGAATAGGCAAGCACAAATCTTAGCAGCTACCCAGAGAAGGTGAATGGAGAAGGGGAGGAGAAGGAGAAAAAAGGGAGGAGAGGGGAAGGGAAGAGAAAGGGAGGAGAGGACAGGGGAAAGGAGCGGAGGGAAGGGGAGAGAGGGGAGAGGAGGGAAGGGGATACCATGTTTTTAATTAAGCTCAGCAGACATGCAGGTAAGCCACATAGCAGCAGGTAGCTGCATGGCAACAAGGAGATCTGTATAGAAAGAGTTAAAAAGTGCAAAGTGTCAGAGAAAGCATACTTAGACTCTTGCCAGTATTCAAAAGAAAAAGCAAAGAAGAAAAAGGAATCATATAAAAACATCAAGCTGAGCAAACAAAAGGGGGTAAGGCAGTTAGCAACATTCTTCCTTGGTCTCTGCTTGAGTTCCTGCCTCGGCTTCCCTCAGTGATCAAGGATGTTATCCAGCTGTGTAAGCCAAATAAATCCTTTCCTCACCAAGTTACTTTGGTCATGGTCTTTATAATAGCAATCAAGAGCAAACTAGAACATTAACAAATGATGGAAGCATGCCTGCCATTTTGTTGTTTTTGTCCTTTATTTTCTGAGCAACAATGAATCTTTACTTTCATATCAACTGTCTTTTCAAATATTTGCATTATAAGTTAGTAAATACTTTAGTAGTACCCAACATCAATGAAACTACCATAAACCTTGTTTCACATCTGATTATTAAAACCTGATCTCCTTATATTTGCACTCAAATATTTAACAATATCAAATAATATGAGTAGGAGCACTCACAGATGATATTTAAAATCCAAAAGAATAAGACTCATTTTTCCTGTCATCCTGGCATATTGTATTTGAATCCAACACCTCTTCTGTCTTTTCTGGCTAATTATTCTCAATGGCATTTTAAGATCAGAATCAGTGTATAATTATTCTTTCTCTAAAAACCCCTGAAAGTAAAATGACGCTCACAAAAGAAAATTTAAATCTAAGAACTTGTGAATAATAGCCTTGCAGCAAGCCAACTCAAACTATTTCATTAAGACTTTCAAATTTATTTTTTTTTAATTCTTCAAGGTTACTAAGACATCTCAGAAACGAGGGGCAGCAAAGGAATAATGGAAGTAGGGAAATCTACTTCTAAAACAATGAAAGGAAGATTTTCTAGAATTTTGAGAATTAAATAAAATATGATTCATATCCTTTCTTGTTCTGTGAAAACACAAGAATTTTTTGACATAGAGAAGATTGTCTACCTCACCACCATCCAGCCCCAACTCCTTAATTAATGACTTTCTACATTATTCTACAAGCACTACTTTGAAAGTTACTTGCACAGGTCTCTATAACTCTCTAACTTATTTTCCTAGTAGATGATCTGACTTTACTCACTTTCATAATTTATATTTTACCTTTAGTTTTGTATATTTCTCTGCAAAACTGCAATGTAAACTCTACTCCAGGAAGCTCAAGAGAACATTCTCCATGTCTGCTATTGCGGACAAAAAAAGTTTGTAAGGAAACCTCAAGCAAAAGATCATCACAAATAAACCAACAGGAAAACAAAACAAAACAATAACAAAAAAACTCTTGTAGTCTGTGTCAACAAATATCATCAAATTTATGTCAATGGAAAAAGAAAGCTGAGAATCCATTTCTCTACTCTGCCCACGCTTAGTTATTGGGAAATGTGGTGTCATCAATTTTTTTTTTTCCACAAATGTCTTTATTCTAGCTTGCTGAGACTACACTCAGGTATTCTAGACCTAAGTGTAGCCTTGAGCATTTAGAGCAAGAGGCTTTTAAAGGTAAAAGTCATATTCTGGTATCTCCCTCTGCAGCTGTAGGGGGAGGTTTGCACAAGCAGGCAGCTTAACAGAAGCCAAGATAAGTTAACTAGGGCATATTTTCCTAGGATTCCTAGAACAGAGTTGAGTAATTTTCCATGGGATTCTCCATCAAGTAGATCAAATTCCAGTTGAACCTGAAATGGTCTCAGCAAGAATACATGATGGAATAACTTCTGCATTGTCTTGGCCTGTCAGTTTGTGGTGTTTTCTATTTTATGAGGAACAAAAGTATTCCTTAAAGAATTCTGGCCACAGGACAGTTTAATCCATAAAGATACAAATAAGCAAGAAAGCACAGAAAAGGAAAGCCCTTTTTGCTTTTATAATGTTAACTAGTATGTAAAATGAATGGTAGAATAGAAATCCTCGACTTGGTATAGTTGTATTAATTTCACTAAGACATCAGTGAACACTAAAATGAGAGTAAATTTTGATGGGTCATGTGAATGTACAGACCCGAAAATGAGTCCATAGACAACATTTATTAATAATTAAAGAGCAGATGAGGGACTCCGCAGAGAAGGGTAGCGAGCAGATATCACCTCTGTCAAGGGCTCAGAGACAACATCTCCAATAGTCTGTCCTGTTATGAAAGCTGTGCACTGACTACGAGGATAAAATGAAAAGACCGCTGCACTTCATGGCATTCTTTTTTTTTTTTTTTTTTTTTTGGTTTTTCGAGACAGGGTTTCTCTGTGTGGCTTTGCGCCTTTCCTGGAACTCACTCGGTAGACCAGGCTGGCCTCGAACTCACAGAGATCCGCCTGCCTCTGCCTCCCGAGTGCTGGGATTAAAGGCATGCGCCACTACCGCCCGGCACTTCATGGCATTCTTGCCCAAAATGCATAACTTTAGTCTATTTAAAAAAAAAATAATACAAATATCAAATTCAGACTGATTGTTGAATCCGACAGCCAACAACAGAAGGGGTTCAGAATGGCTAGCACTTTGATGTGTCTCAACATTTCAAGAGAGAAAAGGAAAGCGAGGAACAGAAGACAAAACTATACACACAAAGGCATTCGTTACAACCTGAACTTTGCCTTGTTAAACCCAGTTGAACAATGGGCTCTCGGGAGGCTGAAGTGTGGCTGCTGTGATTGGCTGAGACTTCCTTATTGCAAGGCAGGTTACACTCTGTTTGTACAGTACGGAATTAGGCTGCAGTTCGCTGTGTATATGGAACCTTTAAGACAGATAGCTTTGCTCTCCCACTCTGTCCCTGATCCAGCTCGACCATCCCGTTCCCTTATGTTCTCATCCCCCATCCCCTACCCTCTATTCCCCCCCTCACCCCCAAATGTAGAGCCTCCATGGGATTGGACTAGGCCCTCTGCATAAGCCAGACAGTTGTGTAGTTTGGTCTGCATAAGGGGCCCTTTGGCAGTAGGATCAGGATCTATCTCTGGTGCATGATCTTGCTTTTTGGAGCCCATTACCTATAGTGAGACACCTTGCTCAACCTTGATGGGGGGAGGAGGGGGCTTGGACTTGCCTCAACTGAGTGTATCAAGCTTTGCTGACTCCCCATGAGAGTCCTTACCCTTTTGGAGGAGGGAATGGGGGCGGGGTGAGTCAGGGCAGGAGGCTGGGGAGGAGCGGGAGGAGGAAATGAGTGGGGGAATCTGTGGTTGGTATGTAAAATGAATAAAAAATTTCTTAATAGAGAAAAAAGGACAGACAACTTATAAACACTTGTGGAGACAGTTTTTTGGGGCCTAAAAACATCAAACACACTTCATGTGCGATCTGAGCAAGACTAGCACAACTGGAGAAGTGTAAAAAGGATCTGTAGTTTGATCATGGTCATATACAAAGTTAACTTTAATAGCTGGACTGTGCTTATGTAGAAGAATGTCCTTCTTTATAGGAATTATGCAGCAAAGTATTAATGTTAATAGAACATGATAACGTTAACCAAATTAAACCTTCTTTCCTCTTCCCCCACCTCTTCCTCCCACCCTAGATGGTCTTAACTCCTGATCCCCCTGCCTTGACCTCCAAAGTTCTGAGACTACAAGCAAGTACTACTATCTGAAATTTTAAATGATTAAGAAACACTGAAATCTATGTTTTTCCTTTAATTTTGAATTTATTTCAAATTTTTTCTTTAAATAAAATGACACAAAAACTAAAAACTTTTTCTTTAAATAAAATGACAGAAAAGCTAACAACTGGAATGTCTATCAAAAAGTAAATGAACAGATAAATTTTAGTGTAGTCATAAAACATGTATAGTACTTGACAAATAAGTGATTAGACTCCATGCATGCAGATAACATGATGAATCTCACAGGCATGATGCTTAAGGAAAAATAAGACTCATATGTACAATGAATGAGATTTGGTGTTTAAGGAATCTTAGAACTAACAAAGCTACTTTATAATAAAAGAAAATGAATCTGAATATCTGGCCCTAGAGAAGCAGGGAGGGGTGTCTAAGAGGACTAGCAGCAAGGGACACAGGGAACTTTCTAGAGTGATGAAGTGTGTTCTATAGTAAAACACTGTTAAGTAGGTGCATATCTTCAAATGTCATCAAGCTATACCTCTAAAATAATGTAAATCCTATTTTCTGTAAGCTTTACCTCATTAAACCTGATTTTAAAATAAAATAAATACTGCTGATGATAAAAATGTCAAAAGAAAAAAATAAGCACCAAAATTTCACGAAAATAATTTCTTTAAAGTTTCAGCTCTTCTCTATGAAAGTATTTTTAATAAAAAGTGATGAAATGCTCAATCATCTGTTTGTTTGCTGGAACTTAATCAGCTAGCAAATGTAATAACCTGGTAAGTGTTTAATTTACTTATCTCTCTTAAATTTTGTGTTACATATTTAATAGAATTCCATTGTAAACCAGTTTCTAAACTAAACTGTTTCATTATGTAAATGTGTGTATTTAATGTGTTCCTTATCCTCATAGCTTGAATTTATTTTAATTATGCTTTGTTAAAATAATGTTACATGTTTTGAAGCCAAACAATTCAATTAGTGTTTTTGGCTTGGTCAAGGAAAAGAATCCTGTAATTTCATTATCCATTATTGCTTAAGGTATCTTCAATATTTAATACCAAAAGCTTTATTATAACTCTAAGTTAACTGAACACAATATTCCATTTCCTAAAACTAAGAGCACTTTTAATTGCTATAGGACTATCTTTTCAGAGCAATTCACCGAACATCACAGGGAATAATGGTCCTTCTTTACAAAAGAGACATAGAGTATCTTGGGCTGGAGAGTTGGCTTGGCAGTTAAGAGCACTCGCTGCTCTCCCCAGGTTTGATTCCTAGCACCTACACAGCACTCACAACCATCAGTAACTCCAACTCCATGAGATCTGATGCCCTCGTCTGGCCTCCGCAGATATCAGATATATATACGTGCACAGACATACACGCCAGCAAAACATTCATACAGTTAATTTTTAATTTAAAGAAATATATAGTACCCCTCCCCCCTCAAACAAAGACTAAGAAGAAGAAAATGGAGAACGTGACCTAGGCTGTGCATGGAAAGCCCAAGGGCTTGCTGCCAGTCGGCCTTATATTGAGCTGTAATTGTTGAATATTTTACAGAGCACTCATTGTAAGGAACACTGTCCAGAACTGATATTTTACAAGTCATAGAACCCATATTTTAGAACTTAGAACCCATACTTTTGCATAATTCTTTTTTCAGATTCATTATGATGGAATGAAAGAGGAAAGTTCTTCGAGATTTTAAATATGAAACACTGCAACAAAGTTTTGTCCCTAAATTTTCGAGTGGATTATTTGTGCCCTCAAGTGCCACTTTTAAATTATTTTTTAAAAAACTGAACAAACTGATTTTTTCTGTAGTCTAATTTAGGTCATAAATGTTTCCTGTTGTGGCAACATTTTGTGTCTTGCCCTAAGTGTATAAAATTAGCATTAATGCAATATTACAAATGTGATGTCTAGAAATCATACCTTAAGTGAATGTCACTGTGTTTGCTGCCCTTATGTGAAATTGATGAAACAGAGATTGGCAACAATATGTATTTAATTTTTTTGAATAAAAGCCTTGCACCAAGAATATATTTTTCCCTCTGTGGTGTGTGTCTCTCACCTTATATGAAATCCAATTGCAGTAAATGTTCCTCTGCCAAAGCCTTAACTTGCTTGCTAAATCTGCTGTTGCTAGCACAGGTTTCCATACCTATTACAATACTTTATGTTGGTGATAATATAGCTACCGGTGTGGCCAATTACCTTGCAGAAGAGAAGAAGGCAATCTGTCATTTTATGTGAAATCCAGTGTGTTCTCTCTGGAGGAAAGCTTTGATTGCATTGCTAAAAGTTAGTACTATGCTTCATTTGCCCCATAGGTGTAAGAACACACTACCCTCAAGTCTTACTAGAACCTCATTTTTGCCATTAAATTTAATTGTCTATCATTTACTGGTGATTTTAAAAGCCCAAAACACATTCTGAATTTCTGATTTTGTTTCACATTATCTTCTTGTGGCTAAGAGAAGCAGATTAAAGACAGGAGGTCAAGTGGAAATTTTGGAAACACAGGGCAGTAAGAAACATATGATAATGGATAAGGATAAGTCAGAAAGAGAAAAAGAAGTGGAATTATTTTTTCCAAGAGCCTCTCTATTGAATTGAGTTAGATGCTACAAACTGAACACTATTATTTAAGCAGTGAGATTCTTCTGTTAGAGCTTGATGGTTGTAAGTAGGAAAGCAACTCAAGACATAGTACTTTGAGGAAAAAACAGGTGAGATGGACAGGGAGATGAAGTTTTCTGTACAAACACAAGCTATGTCACTGGTTCCCAAGGCAATAATTCTAGGTCTCAACAGGTTCCAAGAAAGATTTGTGAGCATGGAAAGCTCTCACTAAATCTTCTGGCCTGATTTTCTATTACTTCCCCTTCCCTGTCCTCTCTTGTGCATGTAGACCATGACTAACTCAAATTCCTTAGGTAAACCTTGATATGGGCAAGAGGAGCCCAAACTCACATAAAATTATATAGATGAAGAATCAGGTTACACCAATTTAAGTCAAATACCTCAGATAAGATTTATAGGATTAAAAAATAAGCCAATATTTTCTAGAGACTTCGGGCTCCTCTGTAGCATGTACAGAGTAGTGTCCAATTCCCAACATAGCCAACTTTTTAAAGTAATAATAAAACAGCTCCACCCTCATTGTATATTGATGCAAAAGTCATAATGATGCCTGAGAACTATGGCAGCTTCCTAATAAGAGATTCTAAGAACCATCAATTTGAAACCTTAAGCTGAGCACTTCTACATTAGCAGCCTTAACACCAGCTCTTCCGTTAGTAACACAGCTCTTTAACAAATACATTGAACTCGGCAGACCTAGAATTTATGAGTGGCCTCTGTTCTGGATCAAACCATGACTGACCAAAAAAAAGCCTAACCTGTTAACAAAGCTTTATGTTTTATCATTGGGGAGGCAAAAAGTATGATCAGAATATATTGTATGGAAAAAAATTTTTCTTTCAACTGAAAAAAAAAAGTTCCCATTGGGGGTAAAAAGAAAAATGTTATTTGTTCTCTAGAGTCTATGTTAGAATCACGCTGAAGTTAAATTCAATGAATGTTGGTGTTTCATTCTCACTTCAAACACCCCTTCTGTTTGTGTGCAGTCTAAAGACATATAGTGAAACAAATTTTCTACAGTACTCAAATTCTTACCATTTGTTGGTGGTGCCTCTTTTGAGGAGAGTATCTATATTTTGAGCATGTTATTTCTCTTTAAAACACCCAGGATATTCTAGAAATAAAATGTGGTGGTGGTTATAAATTCATTGTGAAGACTGATGATGACTAGGCATAGTGTCATGTCTATAATTCTTAAATCCAGGAGGTGGAGATTGGAGAATCAAAGGTTCTAGGCTAGCCTTGGCTGGAAAACAAGATTGTCTCAAAGGAAAAAAATCAAAATCCAAAACTAATGTTTAGGCATCATAAACAGCTACCATCAACACAGCTAACTTTCTCTCTTATTTTCCACTTTAGAAGTGGTCTTTTATGAGAATGTTTCATTTTAGAGGCAAAAACATCTTTGCCATCAGAATTCCATGGAAAACCTCACTATTCCTTGTTGAATGTATCTTTTTTTTTAGTGGCATATAATTTCACTTTTTACTAAGAAACTTTTTATTCATTCTACATACCAACCACAGATTCCCCCTCTCTTCCCTCCTCCCGTCCTCCAGCCTTCACCCCCCCAACCTTCCCCCCATTCCCTTTACAAAACATGACTCATCTTTCCAACATTCTTTGTAAAGCTTGGATTTCATTAAAACCATTTTTGGTTGGTAGATTTGCCTTGGATATTAAATTTATATTAAATTCATATTGGAGCATTAGGAGAAACAGCCGCAGTATCAATAAATCAAATACAATGAATAAGGCATTAGGTGGGCTGTGCAGTGGGGCAGAAGTGTTTGCATGTTTGCATGAAATTCCACAGAAGATGGATGGCCTTGGAGAGCATGTGCACAGCTAAGCAAGGGCTCCCAATGAGCAGCCAAAGACAATAAGTCTTATTCACACTTCAGTAGTTAATCCAACTCAAATTCGCATGGTCTTTGAATTTCAGGGTCGTTGAAACCCTTTTTTTCACTTTGAGACCAATGGCTTCAACCCTGACTTTCATATATTAAAATAAACATGCTTGTTAATAGTTTATTGCACTCTTCACTAGAATTTATAAAAGTGATGGAACAAAATTGATAGTTAAATCTAAATTAGTGACAAGGGCAATTAATATTCACCAAGGCTTCTTTCAAAAAAATCTTTCTGCAAAAATCTTACTTCTACCTGTTCCTTGCGGTACTTTATTTCAGGCTTTCTGCAGTTTTAAGAGAAAATTTGATTTTCAAATGTTAGTAATTTTTTTGTTCTCTCATGCTAGATCAATGTCAACATTAAAACAAAGGAGACATCCAGGCTGTGGTATCCCGAGCAATAACACATATTTCACTAACATCCAAAAAGCACTCTCCAGCCATGAAAAATGTCCCCACAGTTCACCCAGACCTGCAACATTGGCACAATTTTGAAAAATGTCAGCAAGACTGAAAAACAAAACAAAACAAAACAAAAATCCAGTTATTTCAGCTACATTTAACTTTCAATGTGTTGACTAGTCTTATTGTTTACTTCTTTGGGGAAAAAGGTTATGAATAAAATCATGTGGTTTTTATTTTAATATTTTTAAGAAATAACAAATTCTAAAGCCTTTTCATTTATCAATCAACCCATGAGCACTTCTTTTAGAAACTTGAATGTCATTAAACAGCCAGTTTTCACAACCACTCTGATTCAACCCTTGGATTCTCTGAAGACAGCTGCTTGGGGGAAGAGAAAACATAAATGAAAAGAAAGATTTCTGTTTGCATGCTCCAAACTCATCCACAAAGATAGAAGAAAGAAAGAAAAATAAGAATAGTGGTCGCAGGAGGATAGCTGATCAGAAAAAAAAAATTATATAAAACCGAAAGCTCCTGAAAGAACTAGAGTGATGTCCCCCACAAGCTGTCTGCAAGCTGCAAACATAAAATGTGATAAAATTCATAAACGAGGTCTGTCTGCAACTAAAACGCTGTTCTAAAACCTTCCTGGGAATTGTATCAAAGCACGTGTGGTTCGTTCAAAACTCAGATACCAAGTATTCACTTCTTTTGCAAGGGAAAATCAGGGAATTGTTTAGTATGGTTGTCTTACAAATGTAGTCAGAGGAAACACTTATTATAAGAAACAATATCTACACATGTGAATTTCTCCATGCTGCTTCTTCTTTGGAGCATTAGGAAAATACAAGGAAGTAAAACTAGATGAGGTTTTCCAGTTTGTTTGTTTATAAAGCTCTGTCTGTTCTATTTCAAATAATAATGGGGCTGGAGAGATGGCTTAGCCCTTACTGCTCATGCACAGGACTCAGGTTCAGTTCCCAGAATCCATATGGAGGCTCCTAACTACCTGTAATTCTAGTTCTAGAGGAAATGATGTCCTAATCTAGCCTCCACTGGATCGCCATGCATGTAATGGACATAAACTCACATATGCAAACAGACATGCACATCAAAATAAATAAATTAGTAAATCTTTAGGTTACTCACATTGTCTCTGTATTAAAGATTCTCAGTAAAAGAAAAGTATCAGTATGTACTGTAGTTATGAAAAACACTTTTGTGCAACAATAAACTCTGAGTATAATTTGCATATTCTATTATCCAACAATACACTGCATTTGTATTTATAGCATATGAATTTCAAGCACCAAGAAAAGTGGAGGACCTGCAGTGTTGATCAATGTATTTTAGAATGAAGAAAGTAACAGAAGACATCATAAGCTGCCCAGTACATTATACACTGTACTGATTAAAACTTTTATGCAAAGGTCGAGAAAGTTTATTTCTTTTGTTTTATAATGTAAAGCTCTTTAAGTTTATTCTTGAAATGTTCAATTCCAATAGCTTTTATCCATCTCCTCCCTTTAACATCTCAACCATGTTTAGTATGTAAATTTCATTTTTCCCATACAAAGCATTAAGGGCGAGCTGGCAGACAACAATAATTTCATTGAGAAACAATAAAAAACTCAGTTGTATCATTGAGCTTGTATTTGGAAAATTCTAAGTATTGTCAGAAAAATTCTCATGAGCCTTTGGTGCAGGGGAAGGATCATCAAGGCCACAGAAGAGGGGAAAGAATGAGCCAGAGGAACATGAAGTTTACTGTGAGATTGTGTGTTCTAGAAATGTCAGAGAAGCTACACCCATGAAGTCTCATCAGCATGGTTGTCTAAACAAAACCCCAGCAAGGGATTCTAATAGATATGCTAATATTGGGAGGAGGCCTCAACCCTAGACAGAGAACTACAGGCAAATGGGGAATTTGGGAATAGCAGAAAAAGCCTTCCCAGAAAAAAGCCCCCCATTTAGTTATCTAGTATCAAGTGGTGAACTCTGAAATCATACATACAGTAATATTGAATTGGCTAAGCAGATTCTGTATGTGTGTATATATATATATACCCATATATATACATATACATACATGTATATATATAATTTTTTTTAAAAGATCGTGAATTAAGGGGGTACATAAAAGGAGTTTGAGGGGGAAAGGAAAGAAAACATGAATCTTTTATATTTTAATTTCAAATAAGAAAAGAAAGATAATTAAAAAAAGAAAACCTCACATGTATAATCCAAGTTGAAATTAGTCTCTATGTAGAACATGAAGGACTTTTTTGTGCATGAGGTGGAAGCTCAAGTGGGTCACCCCACTGTATTCTACACATGCACTTTACCTTGTATTATTCTTGCTGCACTCCACTCTATGAATAGTTTATGTTGTTCTGAGGAAATTAATATCTACCATCATTGGGAGAGCCTTCAGATGTTCTGAAGTGAAAAGAACATGAGATTTGGCAAGTTCCTTATGCTCAGAAGGTTGTGCATTTCATCTTCTTAGTTTCTTATTTCAGACTTTTCCTTGGGTCTAGTCAGTGAGGCCACGAGTCCTCTGGCACCTTCCACTCACTTCATAACGAGTCTCCAGAAGCATTCTCAGTACTGCAAGCCTGTTCTGACAGGATTCAAACTCAGAGCATGTTTCCCAGTGCCTTTTCTGATTACCGTATGTATTATCAAGGGGTAATTGCACGTGGGATGAAGATGGATAAACACTGTGTCCATGAGTGTCGTTAATCCTGTTTTTTTCTGAGTCATTAAGCTCTGTTCAGAAGAGAACTGGAGAGAAGAAATGGGAAAAGAAAGAGCCTGAAATTGCTCAATTTGACAACAGATTTAGCTGTTTGTGTATCTGGATCACATTTCAAATAAATCACTTTGCCATCATTTCTTTCTTTTCCTCTTTGTTATGGGACTATTTGAACGAGCTAAAACAGAAGAAATTACAAGTTTAGAGATCTCCATGTAGTCAGAGTCAATCTTCTTGGGACTTCTATCTTTTCATGTTTCTCCCTTTACCAACTTTGGAGAATAGTAAATGTAAAAGTGTCTAGTGATGGATCGTTCATTCTGCAAATCTTAGTGAGGAAGACAGTCTGACTCAAGTGTTATGCTTATCAATGATGATACAAAGATTAAAATGCATTATTAAAACAAGCAAGGTAGTAGTCTCTTCAGAAGATGTCATGAGTTTTTCTAATCAGTCAACATTCCCAGCACGCAATGATTTAAATATAGCTACATAAATTACTCTATCTTATTTTAGATGTTTTGTAATACTATTTCTAGAATTGGGAATAAGAGCTCCAAAAATGGTCACATACAAAGTAACTTTACAATCAACTTTTCAAATCCAAATTGCCTCTGAATCATTCAGAAATACAATTGGAAAACATAATCATTTATCACAAAAAGAACAAAATTGGTTACATAAAGACACTTCTACCATAGTAAGAATGATAAAGTAGATTGTATAACAAATTTTTAATTTCCTACATACATAAATATAACCTTACTGACAAAAACATTGTTTAATAAAGTTATTAATAAATATTTGTTTTTTTAGTAGATTAAGACAATGACTAAAGTCACTTATGTAATAAATAACTAAAAATATATTGTAATTCTAAGTACCAATGTGGTGATACAGGATGCTAGTGTTTAATTGTCATTCTTCTGTAAGTTTTGAATTTTTGTGATACTCTTCCTTTCTAATTTGTGCTTTCTGATTTCTTTCTCTCTCTCAAAATCTTTTTAGCCCCTCACCTCACCTCTTCCACTCTCCTCTGTCTGGTTGATGCTACATTTGAGCTAAACTTGGATAGTTCTATGTTGCTAGACTTAAAGACTGAAAAGCAGTGAGAAAATATTTGTGTGGTGGTGGTGGTGTGTATATGTACAGAATACAACTCATGCAAACACAAAGTTCTGAAATAAATAATGTCAAGGGGGTACATTTTAATACTTTTTCTTTACTTTCCAAAAAAATATCTGCAATAGTCATGTATTAATTTAATATTCAGAAATAACTAGTTTTATGCACTAAAAAATTATTTCTACTCTGGTGGAAAGAAATGTTCAGGCATAAGCTTGCTACAAGATTACTTTGATTTTTTTTTTATTTAATCATTTGCATTTCCATCTTATTTGCAGGCACGACATTTGTCTCACTTAAGGGTTCCTTTAGGTACTTCTGTTTTTCAAAATCCTGAGAGATCCTTGATCTAGTGCCTCATCAGTCTGTTAGTGAAAGGATCCTCATACCTACTCCAGCTTCCGGCTGAAGACACATCCAGCATAGTTGCCACTTCCTGCATAGTCGTCACTTCCTGCACTCTTGTAACTTTCTGTATTTTCACTTCCTGTTGTGCTGTACTTGCTACCATCCCACAGTAAAGGAACAGAATCTGCACTTCCTTTAAGCTCACACTCACGTTTCCAAATGCAACTCTCCGAAGCATAATGCTGTAGCAACCAAATGCTAAGAGTGTTCTTAACAGTTGACTGCTGAGCAGAAAACCGTTCAATCCAAAGCAAGAGCTCTTTAAACTTTTGAGATTTTCTCAGATAACCCATAGGTGAAAGAAAGAAATTGCAGCTGAATTAAAGAAGGAAGGAAGTTGGTTGCGAGACACTGGCTCATGGTTAATAGAGCTTTGATATGAATATAAAGCAAAATATAGATTTGTTGAGGAAGTTAATTGTCAACCACATACTCAACATAAAAAGGCAAGATGGGAAAGCGAATGGAGAGATATTGGCTTATATCTACAGAAATACATCTAGAGATAAGGAGGGAATGATAATGATAGAGTCTAGGGGTCATGACTCAGTTTGTTTTCTCTATCAGTTAAAGAACTAAAAAGCAGGAAACATCAAGCCTCGACAGGTAACAGCAAAGAAACCTCAAAACACTGCAGACGGAATCAGCAGTTGAAGAAAAGCGTTCCCTCGGGGTGAGCAAACACCCATGTGCAGCAGAGAAAAAGAGCCCTCTGCAGAGCTGAAAACCCAATCTCTTCTTGAGGGCCGCCGGGGTTTATGAAGCCTCTGGAGAATTTTCCTCTCCTAATTTAGGCCTGGTGAGTTTGAAGAGAGATAGGATGGTTGATTGGTTCAGAACTGTGTGTGATGCCTGTGACAGGTCCTGATCTGGCCTTGAACTTGCTGAGCCAGTCCATCAGCAGGGACCTGCTGGTGGGAGACAAAAGCTCACAGGGGTTCTGTTTTAAGCTGCCAGGCTTTTGTCTCCAGCCAGAAGGGAAATTCACTATCTCTATTACCTAGTTATGGCCCCTCCCCCTGTCAGTCTTCCTACCCAGAAGTCTGTCTAACTTCTGGTCTCCCAATATCTTGTGGATAACTGCTCTCATCTATGATTCTGCAGCAGGTCATTACTTTTTATCTGTTTTTGTAAAGTCTGCATCTTATTTCATGTCGCATTTTCTCTCAGTTAGCATCTCAGTGAATTGGGATTTTTCTCCTGATCCCAAACCTGCTCCTGGGGACCTCATTCCTTTGCCTGTCCTGTTTTTGTTATAACACAGTAGTCTCTCATTACGCTTTATCTCTCTCTGTGTTCAAGACATCCTCCTTCCTACAATAGCACTATTTGAATTGACAAGTAGAATCCATCAGTCAGCCAAATACTAACCTTTTGCCTTTGAGTCTGATGACAACAGAAGCTAAAAATGGGTCTGTGGTGGTTTCAACTTCTAGATCAACGGAGTCACTGTTATTTTGGTCCCTGATGGGAAGACTTAGGTCAAATTGCTAAGACAGTTTTATCAATAGCTCACTGTGCCAAGCAGGATCTATTTCCTCTTCAATCTCTTCATTCTCAGACTTAGGAAAAGGTTTTTGCATAAATTCTTATGCAAAACACGGTGCCTTGGGCTTTTTTATAAAGATTTCTTTTTCTCATTTCTCTCTCTCTCT
>LZPO01018169.1:0-14357 GCA_001675575.1 Neotoma lepida | reverse complement strand
TTAATCCATTTGGTTCTCTGTGACTCCAAGGTCACATGGGGAACTAGCAGTAGGAGGTGGTGGCACACGCCTTTAATCCCAACATCAACCTTAGAGTTCTGAAGGTCCATGCAGACGAGACAGGAAGTGATGTAGCTTGGTGAGGATACGAAATTAGTTAGCAGATGGACAGGCATAAAAAGCCAGGTTAGACCAGAAGTCTCTCTTCTCTTCGCTTTGCTCCTTGGAAGTAGAGGGAGCGTTGGTGAGGTGAGGCTAGTGGTGGCTTGCTCCTAATTCCTCTGATCTCTGTCAGATTTTCACCCTTATTTCTTGTTCTGTGTGTTTATTAATAAGACTGGTTAGAAGTTCTTCTTACAGACCTTGTTTTTTCTTATGAAAGAGAAAATGTCACATATTTTGCATCTCTCAAAATCAAAGAAATAGTTTTAGAAGATTGATTATCTTAAAGAAATAGGAAACAATATTCTAACTTCTGTAGATATGCCTCCATTTGTTTACTGATCTTCATCTTTATGGAAAATAACTGCCGCATTGTATTGATTTGGCATGTACACCTTTTCTGGCTTCCTAGTATCATAATTTTGAAGCTCACATGGCAGAGTACCAATGGAGGCATCTATCCAATAGATGGCAAGTATCCAAGTCTTGCCAGTGAACCCTTGAGTGAACTTGGGGGAAGACCATCTCCTCATGAGTCTTCAGTAATTGCAAATTGGCCAGCACCCTGATTGCAAATTTTAGCTTAGATCCAGGATAAGAAGACTAGTTACATTTGGATTCTGAACCCCAGCATCTGTGAGATAATAAACTTTTGTTTTAGATGGAGTATTGGGTCATTTGTTATGACTAATAGATAATTAATCCAACAGTGTTACATAAACATTTCTCTACAGAGACTTGGCTTTCATTTGTGTGTATTGGTTTGAAATCTATCACCTAGCTGAAATCTTTCACTGAATTCTAATTCTTATTCTGCCGTAAATTATCTTAAGTAGTTTTTTTTTAAACATTTTCTAATGCTTATGCATTCTAGTTTTTGCCCTTTGCTTTTGGTAGGCTATCTTTTATAATATGAATAAGAATAACTGCTTGCTACTCCTGTTTTATCCATAACTTAAACTAAAAGGCTACCAATATTTCGCATGTAAGGGGGAGTTTCCTGTAAGATTTTGGGGCTTTAATTTTTATAGTTAAGTTTATTACTACTATTATGAGAGAAAGAGAGCGTGGGGAAAGAGAGAGAATGTACGAACATATGGCTTGAGTGGGAAGGTTGGAGGACAACTCTCATGAGTAGGAACTCTTCTTTTACTATGGGTTCTGCAGACTGAAGTCAAGTTGTCAGATGTGTGCAGGAAGTGACTTTTTACCCGCTGAGCTATTTTGCCAGCACAGGATGTACATTTTAATAGGGTAGGGAATTAGATTCTGTTTTCTGTACTCTATGAAAATAATTTTGATCACATTAAGGTTGATCACACATCTTTCATGAACATTATTAACAATAGTTTTATTTTATGTACTATTTATTAAGTTTAAACATGTAAAATAGTCATGTTTTTCTTATTTTAAATCTTACTATAACAATCAATAAGATGTGGTAAATCAGATGCACAGGTGTTTCAATGTTTTTCCTTGGTGAAAAGGAAATATAAAAGTTTAGCATTCCTATAAATTAATAGGTTATGGAAATTCATTNATCAAGTTGGTGTTTGAACTGTACACATTTTACTTTCTTACCCATATGGCCTATCTAACCAATAGGATGGGCTATAGAAATATCTCAAAATGAAGATAATAAGTGTTATACCAATAGGGATTTTATCAAAAAGCATCTGCTTCCCAGGCTCGTAGTGTGATGGGATGAGTAAATGTCTTCACCCTCTTTAATAATTTAAAATATAAAATAAAATCTTATTGCTGCTATAGATAAAACCTGACCTAGACCATGTTATACTTTCATTTGTTGACACTAGTTTGCTTTAGATGAGGGAAATTAATGCAGTCAAAGGTACTAATTCAGTTAATCCAATTAATAAAAGACAGTTCAAGTTTGTAATGAGCTTAATTTCAACTTTTTAATTTCATTACCAGAAAACATGACCATTTCCCTTATCATAGCACTTATAATTTATTCATCCAGGATTTTTCTGAATAGTTGATTTAACACCTTTGGCAATAGTAATCTGCAATTCACAATGCTGGTCCATGAGCTTTTGAGTTTCCCCCTTGATTTTGTGTCTTTTTGCTTCTTTAACCATTTTGTATAATATTGATTTTCTACTATAAACTTATATCAAGGTGCNTATGGTATTAACTGTAAAGGTTTATTCTTGTCATTATAAAGTTGAATATTTTCCCAGAGAATTTTTAGCAAATAAATATTATAACATAAAAAAGCAATTTAGAGTAAAATCATTTGTAAACTTTCTTGGTTTTATAAACTCTCTAAAGTACATAGAAGATTGAAATGAACTTATGGATATTTGATAACCAATTTTAATTAAATCAATTAAACAAAGCTTTGGGAAGGCTAAACATGTTTGTTCTTCTTATNAGCATGATTAAACCCCACAGTTTCAAGTGTTGAAACATGGATCTGACTTTTTATTAGGAAAGAAGTCAATTTCATGTCGTTCCTCCATTCAGAATATTGTTAAACTACCCATGTTCCTTTGTTTTCAAATGATTCATACAACTGCCAAATCGAACGCACATGTACCAATGTATTCCTTTTCATGTACAGTCATATGCTAGTAATTTTATATCCCCTAGTAGTTGTCTCAAAGAATTATTTGTGAATTTGTGAATATAAATAAAGTCTTAAATAGCTGATTGTTAAATATATTAACAATATATGTAATTGCTACATTATATATGTTAATATCATATACATATATATATATATATATAAAGCTAAATTGAGGTGTATTTCTTGATTTCTTTCTTTGTGAGGACTTGCAAGAAAATAGAGGAGGTTAATTTACAATTTTGCTGTTGAGTTCAGGGAATCATTTTAAAGCACTGATTTCATCTTAAGTGTCTTATGCCACTCCTTTCCCTTCCATACTATGTTCCTTTAGTGTTCTACAAAACCCATAATTCTTTACGAGAATTTATCCCAGTCCTAGTTACATGGCGAAAGTGTGCCCTCCTTCCCTCTTATTCTCTTTCTTCCTTTTATCTGTTTATGAGAAAGGATCTGACTATAGCTCAAACTGGCCTTCAATGTATCATCTGCCTCCTGGGAAGATGTACCATCAAGCCCAGTGAATGATATATCCTTTAATTTTTTTCATTTTTTGAGATTATAATATAATTACACAATATCTCCCTTTCCTTTCCTCCCTCAAAACCCCATATGTACTACCTCATTCTTTTTCAAATATATAGCATCTTTTTTNTTAATTGTTGTTGCATACATATATGTATATGTATATACATATATATTTCTAAATANGTAAATACAACCTGCTCAGTCTGTATAATGTTCATAGATATGGTTCCAGTGCTGACATTTGGAATTGGATAACCAATTAGTGTGCTTTTCCCTGGGGAAGACTATTTCTCCCACTTGCAGCATTCCTGAGTTGCCTGTAATTCTTTGTGCAAGCTTGAGGCCTCATAGAATTCCCCTATCCACTTTACTAAGTCTGTTATTGTCTTTGTTCAACTCATCATGTTGGTGAGAACTTATGGGTGTATTTTCTGACATTACTAGGAAACACAATCTCATAGCAAACACTCTGACCCTCTGGCTTTTACAGTCTTTCCACCCTCTCTTCTGCAACGTTCCCTGAGCAGTAGAGATGGACCAGCTTGCCTCCCTCTTGGACTTGAATGGCATCTTACAATGAAGNCAAACTAGGTTCATTCTTGTTTATGATTGCATCTCTGTTTCTCAAAGATCGGGCTATGCCCCACCTGTAACCTTAACTAAAAATGGTTCAGGACTACCTGGTGTTCCAGGAAATGGCAATACTACCTTTATTTCAAAAGGTATTATTACTACTGCCTTGTTNTGACTACTTTGTTACAACCATCTTGTTATGTTCTGCTTCAGTAATCCTGCCTATTTACCTGTCAAATCCCACATTTGGAATCCCTCTCACAACAACATAATTTCCATTACTGCTCATTCTTGGACTTTCTTTTATCTTATTTATATTCTGAAAGCACAAGATTACTGCTATTTTAGTAACTTATTTCTTGTTTACATTGGTCAATACACAATAGAATTTGCTTCATGATATATTGCACTTTAAAATGTAGGACACATCTGTAGCTTGTCAACACAGTTGGAGTGTAAACCCTCATGTCTGAGGATAACACTTTAAGGTATTCGTGGGTTGGGTTCCAAAATTCACCCTGAGAAAAATTACATGGTATTTTTTGCGCTGATAGAATTTTGGTATCCCAGGGTGACAAAAATTGAAAATATTTAGAATTCTTAAATGAGATGAACTAATACAAATATAAAATTCCTACAGTACTCCCAACACTTACACCCTGGTTTAATTGAGCTGAATCATCAAAAGCAATGTGTGTGAATGTCAAAAAGATTTACAAACTTTTATGATCATATTATATAATCATATTCCCAGCCCCACACTGTATTGAGGTGCTACTGACAGTATATAATTGTTAGGAGAGAGAATCATTCTATGGCAACTGGTTGGTGTCTTATGCTGCAGTGGATGGTCATATACCCATATGTATGTACATATNTAGGTAGCTGTAACTAGATATAGCGAAGTGTTTTATATATAAATNATATTATATTATTGTATTACATATATTACATATATATTATATATATAAAGTTGGGAGGGGTCTTGATAGANAAATATGTAGGAGCTGGAGAGAGAAATTGGACAATATCTGTGATAATATTTCATTATATCCATGTATGTATGAAATTCTAAAAAATAAACAGTCAAATTAAGATTTAGGAGANGATAGTTTCTCTTTAGGAGGACTGGTGAAAATCATGATAGGTGCTACAGAAACCAAATTCCCATGTGGATAACATGTCTGATGGGCTTTTGCCTACTCAGTATACAAAAGATGCTTTTCAGAGGGGAATGGATCTATTTAAGCAGTGGTTTAGGAAGCCTGGCCTCTCCATTTCATAGCTGCTATTTTCTACATGGGAGTTCCATGGCCACTGTCTCTTCTATGTCTCAAGGAGGGCTATCATTGCCAACAGAGAGAGTCCTTTTACCTCCNAAGAAATAAGGATGACTGCTTGCTATAAATTCTAACAAGAATACATTGTGGTACTATGAATGTTTTATATTGGATTAATCTGGAGATCATTCANTAATTCCCTAGTTATTTTTCTTTAGTAAGANTGTTGCATATTTTTGTTTGTACCTCTAACAAAATATAGTTGAATCCCCAAAACGCAGTGTTATATCTGAAGCCATCCAAACATCTGACTTGATGCTGTGTTCTTATCAAATGACCCACAGGAATATAATGGAGTTTTAGATTGTTTCTTTTGTTAAAATTATTTGCCAGGAATATTAAAAAATGACTAGCTTATTGAAAGATTTCAGTTGAAATTTAAATTGTCTAAATTTCTGTTCTGGAAATATATGCTCCTCTATGTTTACTAGGCCTTGAAGAAATTTACAAGTGCATTTGAAATGTGTTAGGCTTAGACATCTTTAACTAAAAGGAAAATGCCCAGAAGTGGAGAAGCACCCTTTGTAATAAAGTGAAATAAAGAAATTCCTTTATAGTATTATGACTAAATAATTTGTTTTTGTCGTGACTGTGGAAAACTAAAAAATAAATCTTTCTAATGAGGAAATGTGTTCATAGTAACAGAGAGGCCTCTCAGACACATGGAAGGAATAAGACNTGTAAATAATTTTATGGCACACTTTTCTATTGCATATAAGTAGAGTAGGNTGATATACTAAAATTTAAAAATGTTAATTATATTGTATAATTATGTTGCATATTTATTAAAAGAAAATTTNTAATTAAAGCTAATCCTTCTGTTTATGTATCATATTGCATTAATTGCCTTGGGGTCATACCACATGCCTAAATTTTGTTTGCTTAATCCTTGTCAACTTGGCAGAATTCACTCTTTCTTTACTCTTCCTTGACTGTCTTCAGCATGAAGATTCTTAACTTTATAGTTTTATTTTATATGCCAGGAAGAAAATGTTCACTATAAGGGTTTGAATTAATGTAGTTTGATAGCTCATGGGATATTGAGTTTGTAGCCTGACAGATTAGTTTGGAAATACTCTCCCAAATAGTTAGTGAACATTCTAAGATTTCTGATGTCAGTAAAAAGAATTTTAATATATGAACTGTGCAGTGTTTCTGCCATCTTCAAGTCANATGCTCCATTTGGTAATAGACCTCATTCCTCAATATTTTATTCAAGATAATGGTTTTTATCAGAAAATTTCCATAGTTTGATTTATAGTAAACTGGGGTTGAATTGCTGCCATATGGTATCATAACAAATTCTCTTCATTATTTTGCTTGTTTTTCTTTAAAATGAACATAGATTATGATGAATATCTAATGTTACATTTTTCAATCTGTTATGTGGAATAAAAAACATAATGTCAATCAACAATTTTGTCCAAGACATTTTTTAGATGCTATGAAAGCACTAATTAGAGATAAGACAGAGAGTGCTATTTCACAATCTTCCTTTATGTTATGCATGACCAGTCTAGTAAGGTTGGATCTCTATTTGATCATAGTAGACATGTGAACAGCTTGCCTCTCAGTGTTAAATACAAAACTTTCATAATATTTTACATATGCTCATAACCAAAACTCTCTACAATCTGTTACTCTCTTTCTGTGAATCACTGTAATATTGATACACCTTTATGTAGCAACCATCATATTGAGCAAACAAAGCTGATTCCNGGGCTTGCAAAACTATGCTTTATCCATTTTCCCCTATAAATATGGTCATTTATATTCCTAGATAAGAGGCTGTTTCTAGTTAATGTTTGTATCAGAGGAAGGTGTCTCAAATAGAAATAATACATTTTATAATGTCAACAAATAACTTTGTTCTTAGAATAAAAGAAAATCCACTTGGTAGATGTTAGGGAAATACTGTAATAGAATACAAAGACATGAATAGAGAAGGTTTATATCTTTACTCAGAATAATTGCTCTATGTCATGAACAGCAATGAGTTTCATCACATACTAGGAAGGTCTGAAGATCAGTTCCATCATGATAAGTTTTAGGAAATTAAAAACAGAAGACATGAAAATCTAAGTAATATTTCCTAAAGCTGTCACTGGATCACACAGTAGCCATTAGCAACANTTTTTAAAGCTAAATTTTAACCACTGAATAGTTAGCAAGATTTTCTGTAGTAGGCATGTTTCCCCCTCTTGTTTGGATCTTAAATCAATTAGAGAGCTGTTGATTACCACCACTAACTGTACCCTTCAGAAACAAGACAAGGCCATTTACTCTCTCTATATCTAGTCAATATAGTATTTGAAGTCTAAGACAACTGAAAAAGATTGAGGGGATACAAATTGGAAAGGAAGAAGTCATAGTATGCATCTGATAGTATACACAAGTGACTCTAAAAATTCCCCCACGGAATTCTGATAAACACTGATAAACACCTTCAGCAAGGTATCTGGATACAAAATTAACTAAAAAAGTCGTAGCCCCCCTATATACAAATGACAAATGGACTAAGAAAGAAATCAGGGAAACAACACCTTTCAGAAGAGCCTCAATTAATATAAAATATCTCAGGATAACTCTAACCAAGTGAAAAACTCGTATAATATCAACTTCAAGTATTTGAAGAAAAAATTGAGGAAGACATCAGAAGATGGAAAAATCTCCCATTCTCATGGATAGGCAGGATGAACATAGTAAAATGACTATCTTACTGAAAGCATTCTACATATTCAATGCAATCCTCATCAAAATTCTAACACAATTTTTTTTACAGGCCCTGAAAGGACAATTCTAAACTTCATATGGAAAAACCAAAAAATCCAGGATAGCTAAAACAATCCTGAACAATAAGAACTACCGGAGGTATCATCATCCCTGTTTTCAAATTGTACTACAGAGCTCTAGTAATAAAAACCACATGGCATTGGCATAGAAACAGACATGTTGATCAACAGAATTGAGTTGAAGACCCAGACATAAATCCACACACCTATGGACACCTGATTTTTGATAAAGAAGCCAGAAATACACACTGGAAAAAAAACCAACATTTTCAATAAATGGTGCTGGTCAAACAGGATGTCTATATATAGAAGAATGCAAATAGATCTGTATCTACCAAACTCAAGTCCAAGTGGATAAAAGACCTCAACATGAAACCAGATATACTGAACCTGATAGAAGAGAAAGTGGGAAACAGCCTTGAACTCACTGGCACAGGAGACAACTTTCTGAACAAAACATTGATAGCACAGGCATTAAGATCAACAATTAATAAACAGGACCTCATGAAACTGAAAAGCTTTTGTAAGGCAAAGAACACTATAATTCAGAACACTATAATGCAGCCTACAGAATGGGAAAATATTTTTTTTTACCAACTCCACATTAGAGAGAGGACTAATATTTAAATATATACAGAACTCAAGAAACTAGATACGTAAAACCAAACAATCCAATCTTATTTTATTATATAACATATATTATATAACCATACAAAATAATTATAACACTATATATTACAGACAACATAATATTGGATATTATATCATTATATTATAATCTTTAAAAAGACTGGAAACTCTGTATAGGTTACAACACAAATGAACCATGAGGACATTATGTAAGTCAAATAAGTCTGTCACAAAAAAAATACTGTGTAAGTCCACATGTATGGGCATTTGGTACAGTCAAAATCATAGAACCAGTCAATAGAATGGTTGTTGGATACTACATAGACGATATGANGGATTTTTAAATGATATTGTGTTGGTTTGAGTGAGAATAGTCTCCATAGGCTCATAGATTTGAATACTTGATCACTAGGAAGTGACACTATTAGAAAAGATTAAGAGGTGTGGCCTTGTTGAAGGAAGTGTGTCACTGCGGGGTGGGCTTTGAAGTTTCAAAAAGCCCATGCCCAGCCCAGAGTTTCTCTCCTCTTGCTGCCTACAGATACAGTTTTAGAACTCTCAGCTACTCCAGCATCATGCCTGCCTTCGTGCTGTCATGCTCCCCGCCATGATGATGAAGGACTAAACCTCTGAACCTGTAAGCCAGCCACAGTTAAGTGCTTTCCTTTATAAGAGTTGCAGTGGTCACAGTGTCTCTTCACAGCACTAGAACACTTATGAAGAGAGCTGTAAAGTTTTCAGCTTTACAAAATAAAAATCAATCATGCAAAAAACCTATATATGTGCATATTTGCACACAGAATTATGTGTATTATAAGCTTTTTTTAGGTAAGTAGTGTGACTCTTTGTGGCATTTTTAAATATTCTTATTGTGATTTTGTTATTTTACACTCCTCCTTTCTTCATTTATCTCTAAAAGCCCCCTTTCCCATTTCCCCTGTAAGATCACTCTACCCTCCTCCTCACTTCTGAATTTACCTCTCTCCTTAAAGAGCCCCGACCATTTTCACCTAGCTGAGCAGTTCACTAGTACCCTGCCACTCCCCTCTATATTGCTTCCCAGCCCCTGCATCCTGGCTATGGTCCGCTTTTACTTTTCTGGTTTCTGAAGCTACTCCAGGCTACATAATCACATGGAGCTAGAAGCTTCCACTGAGAGAGAACCTGCAACAGTTGTCTTTCTGCNTCTGGTTTACTTCACTCAATATTATCTTTTCTAGTTCTATCCATTTACTGGCAAAGTTCATGATTTTCATTTTTCTTTTAGGTGAATAGTTTTCCACAATGTATGTGTAGCGTATTTTCATTATCCATTTGTCAGTAGAAGGACNTTTAGTCTGTTTTCATGTCCTAGTTATTGTGAATCAAGCAGTAATGATCACAGCTGAGAAAGTATCTGTGGAGTAGGATATCTAGTCCTCTGGAGGGTATGCCAAGAAGTGTTATAGCTGAGTCATATGGTAGATTTACTTTTTGCTTTTTAGGAACTCTTCACACTAATTTCTATAGTGGCTGCATCAGTTTGCAAACTCACCAGCTGTGACTGAGGGTTACCTTCTCCCCACACCCACTCCACCATTTGTTGCTGCTTTGTTGAACTTACTATTGCTGGGAAATAGAAAGATATAAGGAATCTGATATGGGAAATGGGAAAAAAGGAGGGAACTCNAGGGATGAGAAAGGGAGGTAAAAATGAGAAGGCTGGAGGAGAGTAAAATAGGAGTGTAGATGTCTGAAAAAGTCACAAGGCATCATACTATTACCTATTTATACATATAAACATGTTTATACATGCAAACTGTTTATACAAGTCCATCTAATAAAGATCTTATTTTAGTTGTGGGTCAGGGCTGTTCAAGAGACTTAGAAAACGTTACAGGCTATTGTTATTGCTCTTGGTTGCCTCCCAGATGGGGGAGATAAGAGCCTAATGCTCAAGTAACATTGTGGAAGAGTAGCTGGAAAGAGTCTAAGAGCCAGAGAATGGGGCATTTCTATGAGACTGCATCATTGTTATGTCAGAAGCTATACCCTAAAGTCTCACCAACAAAACTGCCTTGAACATGTGCTGAACAAGAACAAGAACAATAGGCATGCCAAAGGGAAGGGGAAAGACCAGGAGGCCTCTCAGGCAACTAAGGAATGGTGAAAATGGGAGAAATAGTTCATTCCAGGGAAGAATGTATTAATTGGTTATCCAGTATTGAATGATCAATCCTGAAAANATAACATGAATAACATTATGTAAACCGGGCAGACTATATTTAGGAATACGTATGTATATACATGCATTTAACAGCAATTAATGAAAATAGGATTTGAAAGAGAGCAAGGAGAGATATATCTGAGTGTTTGGATGGAGTAATAGAAAGGGGAAAATGATGAAATTATGGTATAGTCTCAAAAAAATAAATACAAGTTTTTATCAATTGACTTGGATTTAAGGCACAAAAATACTTCTCCACACCTACAGACATCTGATTTTTGATAAAGAGGGAGAAATACACACTGGAGGAAAGACAGCATCTTCAACAAATGGCCCTGGTCAAACTGGAGATATATACATACATACATATATATATATATATATGTATGTATATATATATATTGAAAATGGATCCATATCTATCGCCCTGCATAAAATTCAACTCCAAAAGGATCAAGGACCATAGGAGAAGACAAGATTCCCTGAATGTGCTAGCAGACAAAATGGACAATAGTTCTGAACTAATTGGCACAGAAAAAGACTTTTTGAACAGGACACACATAGCATAGGCACTAAGACTANAAATTAAAAAATGGGACTTCATGGAACTAAAAAGTTTCTGTTTAGCAAAGGACAGCATCANNTGGACAAAATGACAGGTTACAGAATGGGAAGAGATCTTTACCATTTATATATCTTGTAGAAGGTTAGCATCTGGAATATAAAAAAANGTAACAAAATTGAACCTCAGGAAAACAACCCAATTAAAAAAACAAGGCATAGAACTAAACTGAATTCTCAAAAGATGAAATATAAATGGCTGAGAAACAGAGAACCGCTCAACATTCTTAGCCATCAGGAAAATGCAAATCAAAACTACTTTGAGATTTCATCGCACACTAGTCAAATGACCAAGATCAAGAAACCAAATGACAGTACATGTTGGAATGATTTAGGGGAAGGAGGGAGTTTATTGTTGGTAGGAGTGCAGACTCATACAGTCACTATGGAAACTGATGNGGCAATTCCTTAGGAACATGAGAATAGATCTACCTCATTATCCAGCTATACTACTGACTGCTGTAGAATATTATTTTAAGGTGTGTTACATTTGTTTATGCTGTGGAGCATTTGTTTAATGATGCAANGGTATGTTGCATTCTTTTATGTTGCATTTGTTTAACTCTGTGAGGCTGTGTTACTTTGCCTGTNTGAAATGCCCAATGGTCTAATAAAGAGCTGAACGGCCAATAGTGAGGTAAGAGAAAGGACAGGCAGGGCTGGCAGGCANAGAGAATAAATGGAGAAATCTGGGAGGAAATAAGAGAAAGCAAGAGAACAAGGAGGAGAGGGTGCTAGGGGCCAATCACCCAGCCATACAGTCAGCCATGGATTAAGAGTGAAAGTAAGGTATATAGAAGTAAGAAAAGAAAAAAGTCCAGAGACAGAAGGTAGATGGGATAATTTAAGAAAGCTGGTAAGAAATGAGCCAAGCTAAGGTCAGGCATTTATAATTAAGACTAAGCCTCTATGTGTGATTTATTTGGGAGCTGGGTGGTGGGCTCCCCAAAACAGCAAAACAAACAACAACATACCACCCTNGGGAATATACCCACGCACTTTAGATCCTGTTACAGAGGTACTCCCTCATCCATGTTCATTGCTGTGCTATAGCAAGAATTTGAATAGTGCAATAGCAAGAAATTGAAAACAATGTTGATATCCATCACCTGATGAATGGATAATGAAAATGTACATTTACAGAAAAGAACATTACCCAGATTCAAGAAAAATGAAATTAGGAAAATTTCAGGTAATGGTTGGAGCTAGAAAATCTCATCCCAATGAGGTAACCCAGATCTTAATGTATGTTTTCTCTTATATATGGATGTTAGCTTTTAAGCTTTCAGTGTTTGCTAAGGTCCAAATAACTNCAGAGGTTAGGTACCTAATAAAGGATGAGGATGGAGNAGAGGATTTCCCAAGGAAGAGGAAATAGAATATATTGTTATAGAGTGATAAGTGGGAAACTAGAATAGGAAGATTAAATAGGGAAGAAAAAAATGAGAGACAAGTAAAGGAGAGAACATGGGGAGAGACAACTCACACTAAAGGTCATTTGAAAAACCAGTATGGAAACTACTACCATGGAAGCTTTGTTTACAAAAGAATATGCATGTATGTATGTATGTATNTANGTATATATGTATGTATACATGTGTTTGGTGGGAGCGCCACCTCAACCCCTGGTGCCACCCAATGTCTGCTGGCTGGTTCTGGCACCACTTCCTACCTGGGGTTTCACTTCCAGAGCNGCAGTCACCGGGGCTGTGTTCCAGCCCAGTGTCCTATCACTGGCCCAATTTCCTGCATGGCTCGGGCTCCAGCCCAGGTACCACTGATGCCTCGTGCTGCCCGCAGCCCAGTGTAGGGCCGCACACTGCCTTGGAAGGCAGGCTGCGCCAAGTGAGTGTCCTTGCCTGCTCGTTCCCTCTCAACCCCCTCCTTGATCTTGTCCAATTCTGTGCTGATGGTCCTGGTGGAAGATCTACCTCAACTCCTCTCCCCCATCTCTTTCCCAAACCCTCCCCTTCAAAGCCTGCCAAACACAGCTTCTTCCCCAGAGAGGCTCAAGACCACTCCCTCTGGGTATTTAAGTGGCATCTCAGAAAACAGATGCGTGGTTCTTCCTGTCTCTCATCCAGGTCTCCTCTCTGAGGGCCCGAGGAATCACTCGGGAATGCTTTACCCATTAAACCTGGCTTTTTCCTAATTTGGTCTGATTTCGATTGCTGCATCAGCAGAGAGGCTTATCCAGGTGTAAGAAACTTATTAACATGTATGAAAGGAATCTAAAGGCCCAAACTAGACATCTTATATCATCAAGTAGAAACTCAAATGCCAGGAAATGGTTATATGTTATTGAATCATTGGCCAAAAGGTCCTATTGAAGCCCCTAAAACATCACAGGTTCTTGCCAAGTTTGCTCTCCACAACCTAAGGGTAAGACCGTATTAGAGAACAACACTTACTTATGCCATCAAACACAGAGAAGTCAAGCTGGTGCCTAAGAAGAAGTTTCATCACTATCAAATAGCACTGGGTGCTGGAACACACTCTGCAAACTACCAGAGAAAGGAAATCATCATTGTCACCCAGNTACACACCCTCTCTGGACCTTAGGAANATGTGGTGGCTATTGGTTGCCGGGTAGGAAGTGCTTCTGTGGGCAACTGGGTGGCAGATAGGAATTGATATAGGCTAGGGAAAAAGGCTGAGTGGGGCATTAGGAATAGAGCTAAGTGATACTTCTCACACGTAGGTGAGGGTTGTGGGAGTTGGAGGTGAGTTGGGAAAAGGGGATCCTGCAGGTAGATTGCAGTAAGGCCAGGAGCTATCTGGGAAGACAGAGAAGAAAGGGCTAGAGGGACCTGGAGTCTGAACCAAGAATTTGGGTCTCCAGTTAATGAAGCTGAGGTGGGAGGAGGGGCATCTATTAGCAGGTTGTTACCTGCTGAGTTTGAGAAGGGAGAGAT
>LZPO01018167.1:17529-32380 GCA_001675575.1 Neotoma lepida | reverse complement strand
AAAAACTTTCCAAAGTGGAAGAGAATCAAAGTAGGCTCTTCTGGTCTGCATCACCCACGCCAGGCACTTCTATCTTTGCCTAGCCCTGCTCTTACAATNGGCCCTCAAACAGAATCCTTTGGTGGCATCTCTAGATCATCTTGTGGGACTTTACGTGAACTAGCTCCTCAGTCTTTTGGTTGTCTTGGNTTTGATATCTTAAATCTCTTCAACATCACATCTCACCTTATCTCAATTTAGTGGCATGTGGTGTGTCAATAATTTGCAAAGTTTGTGTAAGTAATGAGCCTGACACATCTTCAGATGCACTATTTGGGAAGATTACAGAGCCTTTGGGAGATGGAGCTTTATTGAAGGAAGTCCCTTACTGGAAGAGGGNTTTGAGGTTTTATAGCTTGACCCTACCTGCTGTTTGCCCTCTGCTTCTNTGTTCAGGTGCACTGGGATTAGCCAGCTTCTTGCTTCTACTACTGTGCCTGTTGCCATGTCTGCCCCACCATGATGGACTTTATCCCCTCAGAACTGTAAGGCAAATAAATCCTTTTTCCTTTAAAAAAAAAAAAGGATGTGTGCTTCATCTATAATATGCACATACACACAAATTCACATAATGTGCTTTTATTCAAAACCAGATATTAATCATTTGAAGCAAAATCAAATTTGATGATGATGATGATGATGATGATGATGAAAACATTCAACCAACACTACTTTAAGTTCCTAATATATGATGTACATTTAATTTGATACACACATAAAATATGTAACAATCAACCAGCTGGCATTTCCAAATAAATAATTTTGTAAGTANAGATTAATATATAGTAATTGTACACATATGCAAAGACACTGTGATGTTTCAGTATCCGTATTCATTGTGTTCTGAACAAATAAGGGTTATATTTTCATCTCCTTATCATTATTTTATGTTTGGAAGCCTTGTGTTTCTCTATAGTTTTCCATTAAATATTGAATATGTTATGGTGAATCATAGTTCCTCCACTAAGCTACACAAAACAAGATTGAATTCCTTCTGCTTGGGTCCTCATTATCAAATTGTCTCTTTCCTTTTCCTCCCACACTTTCCAAGTTTTAGTAATCACTATTCTATATTCAGATAGACTTTTTAACATCCACATATAACATAGGATAATATCTGTCTCTTATACACATCTAGATGTGTATAAGAGACAGCACACTTTCCAAGTTTTAGTAATCACTATTCTATATTCAGATAGACTTTTTAACATCCACATATAACATAGGATAATATATACTTCATCTTTCTGTCTGTAAATTAGCATAGTGTCTTCCAGGTCCATCCATTTCTATGCAAATTATTGGATGGCATTATTTTCTACATATGAATAATATTCTATTCAGTATATACTACATTCCCTTCACTCATTCAGCCATGAATGGACCTGGATGCAGTATCCCAGCTCTGTGAATAATGAATTGTGAAAAATGCAGCAACAAACATTTAAACAGAGGTCTCTTTTTTATTATCCAGATTCCATTTCCTCTGACTAAAGACTCAGATATTGGATAGCTAGATCATATAGTAGTACTATTTTTAGTTTTTAATGGAACTTCTGTAATGGTCTCATAATGGCTACACTAATCCATAATCTCAACAATAATGTGCAAAGGTTCCCTGTTCTCTGCATCCCTGTCTGCATCAGTTATTGTTTGTCCTTTTGGTATTCTAACTGAGATAAGGTCATATCGCTTTGTAGTTTTAATTTGTATTTTGACACTGCAGAAGACTAATAAAACCGAGCATTTTATTTTCATAAATGTATTGGCCTGCTGACTATCTTCTTTTGAGGAATGTCTTTTCAGATCACTTGCTCATTTGTGGCTGGATTATNTGGCTTTTATTGCTGTGATTTAGTTATTTATATATTCTGAATATGTATTATTTGTCAGGTAAATNATTTGAGAAGAAAAGTCTCCCATCTTGTAAACTGTCCTTTCATTTTGTTNACTGTTTCTTCTGCCATGTACAATCACTTACTTTGCCTTGGTTATTTATGCTATTGGCATATTATAAAACAAAATCAAACAAACAAAAACATTGTCTATACTGATGACTTGAACTGTTTATNATATGATTTCATTTAATAATTTCCTAATTTCTGGTCTTACATGATGTCTTTCACCCATTTTGAGTAACTTTTTGTAGGGGATGAGTATGATTTTTATACATCAATAGCAAATACAGAGAAAGAAACCATAGAAGTGATCTCATTCACAACCACTAAAAAAAAATAATCTAGGAATAAATTTACCAAGGAAGCAAGAGATCTCTACCATGAAAATTACAAAGCACTAATAAAAGAAATTCACAAGGACTCAAAGAAATGGAAACGCCTCCCATGATCATAGACTAGAAACATTAACACTGTTAAAATGTCTGTGTTGCCCGAAGGACTTATAAACACGATGAAATTCTCATGAAAATACCAAAGNCCTGCCCTTTCCCTTGACCACCCTGCCTTGGGACAAAACNTAGGCNATGCAGGAAGCCCACTGTGGGGGTACATTGAAGCCAAGGAGCCAAGGANNGGCCATGACATCAATGNCAGGACTAGGATGGCCTGACATGAAGGTGTCAGCTATGATTCATATTTAAATNAAAATTGTTGAGGTCACAGAAATAAGTGTTTAATTTGCTATGATTATGGATCTTTGTGTATGTTCTTACNAAACTGNGGTAACAACAAGGNGCACAATTGACCACCCAATGCAAGGGTAGATTTTGATTTCGACTATGGTGGGGAAGCTTTCTCTGTAGAGNAGCCAAAGTCTTTTACCTNTCCCTATTGTAGAAAAATGGGCTACACAGAAACATCCCTTTAAGANCATGTTACTTCTGAACATACAGAAATATCATCAACAGAAGTAATTTGTTCAATATATGCAGCATTNCCTGGAGGCAATCCTAATCGTGTCAAAGATGNCTTTGCAGTTCATTTGACCATTGAACACAGAGACCATAGAGATTTAGATGAATCTAGTGGTATTTGAGATGTACTTAGAATGTTTCACTCTGATTGGGAATTAGAAGGACCTCATGCTCNTAGGTTAAGCATTCACTTTACTAGCAGCTCTACTGGTGGATCTCTTCTTTTTAGAGTTCATACTCTCTAAGCAGTAGAGAAACCATGGGTACTATAGCTGTTGTCTCAGTTATGAGGAGTGAGATGTTCTGCAATGGGACAACTTGACTGCTTGGGCTCTTCCACTTCTCAGTTACAACAACTGCAGATGCAGATGCCACTCTAGCAGCACCATGCACAGATGCAGATGCTACTCTAGCAGCACCATGCACAGGCAGCACAGCAACAACTGGAGATAGCTCACAACACAAGCCAGCACACTAACACCATTACAGTCACACAATCCACAGCCAACACAGAAAACAGNCAGCAGGATCTCCAGAAATCTCAGTCCCTTTTAACAAGGTTAAATGATCCCCAGAGGTCTGAAGCAGAGCACTAGTCCATGGAAAGCGAGANTGCAGATCACAGCCTGTTCATCCAGGAGCTNCTTATGTCTATNTTAGCAAATTAAGAGAGCTCNTCTTCAGATAAGGGTGAACAGAGAGAGATGGCATATTTGAGCAAAATGAGCTGTATAGATATATGCCTTCAGATAGTGCTTTAAAAACCTAAATTTAAAAAAAAAAGGATTAATATAGGAAAAGAACCTCCATACCTCCTCTTTGATGACCTCCCCACTCACAGACAATGCCCTCTGTGCTGTATTTGCCAATTAAAGGGAACAACAGTTATCCTGGGTTTGTTTGGTGATTGTAATTTCAGGTCTGTCACTCTTGTTACATTGTGTACATTTTATATATGTAATCATTTCCACTTATCTAATTTTACTTCTAGCAGGTAAATGTAGGCAGGAAGGAAAGGTGACCTCTGCTTCCTGCACCTTGACATGCAAAAGGCTCCCTAATATTCCACATTCAAACTGAAGAGGAAAACCGAAATCTCAAATAAAGCTGCTTTGTGTATGTATGAATAAAAACTGCTTGGATGTTTTACCTAACTACTACATAAGGTTCTTTGCAGTACCCATGAATTTCAGTGAGCTTGTTATTTAAAAATTAAGTACAGAAAGAAAACTTTAAAAAATAAAATTAAAAATAAAAAATAAAAAACAAAGCCTAAAGTTTCTCCAACATTATTCAATGAATACAGGGCAGAGTAGAGTTTGAATAGTGTCTGCCTGACTACTCATCCTTATTCATGTGCCTCCTATGCAAAAAGTCAGCTCTGCAGTGGAATCTAGGGGTCTTAGCCAGTGCAGTGTTCTGTTGTGTGACTGTCCTATCACCCTTTAACCATCTTGTCCATGCNGAGCCCAGACTGTTTCTAACTTAGTAGTAGGAGACACACCAGTAAAGGCAGAATCTGCTACAGGGCATTACTGTGCCTTTAAAACAAATCCTGCTTTTGTTTGTTGGAAGCTTTTANTTTTTGTGGTTGTTTAATTTTTATTGTTAAACATGCCATTCAGATATAGATTAACTTTCTTTATTCACTGTTCATCAAAGCTAACACAAATTATGTTGTCTAATTTTTTAAAATCTCACATTTTCATTAATAAAAAAGAAAATACTAAAGATGTCCTTTATAAACCTAGAAGAAAACAATCAATAGTTTATATGAAAGCAAAAAATGANCTAGAATAGCCAAAGCATTCTCAGGATAAAAGAACAAATCCAGAGACATCATTATTCGCATTAAAGAGTGATAGAAATTATACCAAGATGATACTGGCAGAAGAGAGCCAACATATGGACTAATGGAACAGGAGTAGAAATAAATCTACACTTTTAGCAAATGGATGCTAAACAAAAATGTTATAAACATACTAACAAGAAGGACAGTGTCACCAATAAATGTTGCTGGAGCAACAGCTTATCCACACCCACAAGACTAACCTTGACCCCTGTATCTTACTCTATGTCCAAATCCACATTTCTCCTTATCCCTGTGGCACATTATATTTCCTAGAAAGTGTTCTTCCTTTGAAGTTTTTGGCTAAGTTCTTTCCAGACAATTCCTCAGCTGATCCCAACAGTGATTCAAACAGATGCCTGTTTGATGAAAAATGAGCTACTTTTTGCATTTCTGCCCCCTCAAAGCAACAATTGGAACAGGAGTGCTTTGTAGTATAACTGAACCAAAGCAAAGTTTATATGATGTGCTTATATGTGTGTTTATGTGTGTGCTTCAGTAATAACAACAGTTAGTGGGGTGAAATAAGTCAAAGGGCAGTGGATTGCTAAGTACCAGATGCATTCNAAACTTCTTTGATAGGTGAAATGTAATCATTGCATTCACTACTCATGATCAGTGACATGCAATNAAGCAAAGAAATCCAGAGTTATGGACATGGTCAATGAAACTAAATGCAGCAGGTAAAAACATCAAGGAAAATTAATAATAACACTTTATTAGTAAGACCAAAGGATACAACTCTCCCAGCAGTTCATGCCTACCTAAAGTGCCTTCTTATGCATTTTAAATAATTTCCTAATGAAATCAAAGAGAGGGGATACACACTCCTCTTACAAGGAATGTGTTGATTAAGATGGGACACCTTTATGCATCATCATTCACTTTAATGCATAGCCTGGGGAAAACTATTTACAAGCAGAAAAATGCAGAAAATAGGATTAACGAAGGTGNTGTCTTATATGTCTTTTACAAGTTATCCAAAATAGATTAGAGAGTGCTTGACATGAGGATCCTGAAATGCTATCACAAATTACATTAGTGTTTCATCTGCCTTTGTGACAGAAGTAAATCCCAACTAAACAATATCAACACCAAAACTGAAGTGAGCAGCAGAGGGTGAAGGGCAACAGTCCTTCCGATTGAACACTGGAAAACTGTACACCTTGACCTAACTATCAAGAAGCATTCTAAATACAGCAGATGTAAAGTTGGATGGCAAAAGTNACAGATATTCCAGTGAAAAGCTCTCTTTCATCATCAACTCATAGTTTTCCTTTGNACTCAGCATCCACCACTTGNCAATTTTTTCCTAAAACACATTNAAAAAAGAAGAAAGCAAACATGTCCCTGTTTCCTGAAACANTGGTTAAGAAAACACAGTATCCTCCCCAAAGCTGATAAGAACTGGTGTCTGCAATGCCCAATGCTCTCAAACAAAGCTTGAAGGGGGCTCTGGGAAAAGGTATTTTCTAAAAATTGGTGAAGCTACTTCTGTGAAATCCTAGACAAACTGGACACGGTAGACAGTAAGCCTGTGCANGGGGAGCANGAACANTTACCACTTCAAGCAGGTGATCATTTCCGTTGTCTACATCATTGTCCCCTCGCAAATAGTTGTGCATCATTGCCTTCATAATGAAAGGGCTTTATCCAAAATCTATTCTCAAAATAATTAATACAAATGGTTTTCTCATTTTGAAGTGCACAAAAATATTTTCTTCCCTTCTGTCATCCATAATTCCCCTATCTATCCATCTAACCATTCAGCTTAGTCTTAAGACACAAGGAAATAGCCCTTGCAGCAGCTACTTTGTTCTGAAGACACAAGGAGTGATTGTAGAGAAAAGCCAGATAAAACATGCTCATTGATAGCTATAATTGGAGGAGGTTTATTATGCACCATGAGATGTGTAAACTGTTTATGGAGATCAGGGGAAGGAGATATGAATTTCAAATGAGGGTCTTGAAGTAGGAAACTCTTAATGTAAAGTGGATCTGAATTGGTTCTTGAATAAGTTAAATGATTTAAGTGTACTTAATAATTTAATTTCAATCTAACCTGGCAAAAATTAGACAACATATTATCAAGCTTCTCCTTTAACCAGGATATGTTTACAATCTGTGGCTGGTTATTTGTATTTTTAGCCATTATATTATCTAATTAGGAAAGCAGTATAAACTAAAAATTATAAATTTTTGGATGGGCCAGAATTGTGTCAAAGTTTTAGATTCTTCCAGGAAATATTAGCATGGGCCAGCATCCACATTCTTAATAGTACTGCATTTCAAATTCTATCATCCATTAAATGAAGATGTTCAGAGTCTCCACTTTGAGACTTTTTATGAACACTGAATTTGAAAATGTATCAGGACATGGAATACCATGAGGAGACACTACTCAGCAGAAAGGCAATACATTGTTATGTATCACAAGTTACTCAAGCAAGTCAGGAGGTGCCCAAAAATGAGATGCTTAAATACAAACACAAACCAAGGCCTGTGACTGGCATGATCTGCTACTGGACCAAAGTATTTGCTCATAGTCTTTTATTTTTCTGTACCTGACACCTAAATGGCACACTCTCACTTTTGTGGAAGTACCTTGAATTCACTAATTTTCCCCAATGGCCTATGTTCTTATAGGGCAACTGTCAATTCTTTGTGATGTTACTTAGAGCCCAACTATGCCAATGCTTACATTCCGTCCAGCCTGGAATTTGAAGTTGAATGATTTCAAAGCTCCACCTCTAATGCATGAAAACTCATACCCACTTGTTTGTATGAGGCACACACCTTTAAAAAGTCACTTCCTTTATACTACTTATTATTAGGATTCTTACATTTGACCAAATTTCAAACTATATGGCCACATAGCTGAAACAACAAAAATGTTGANAACATTAGATGTCCACTTAGTATTTACTGAGAAGAAAAGAAACAATCATTTCTCCTATGGGGCAAACTATAATAAAGTAGACTTTTACTGTCCATGGCTGCTAGGACAGGAGGCAAGAGGATACTTGACATGTAGTGAATCTGAATTCAAATAAACTCCAAATCTAAATTAAAGCTAGAATGAGTACTGAAAACTCAGAAAATATAAAGTATTCTAATCACATTTTTATATTAACTACATGTTGAAGTGATATTTTAATACATATTTATATGTATTTAATATATAATATATATGAATTTATATGTTAGATAAAATGTTGAAATAAACTTGTTCATATAATTTACATATGGCTCATGGTCTACCAATGGGTGGAATTGCTCACCTTGCTGGACAGACAAGAGGTCCCTGTCCTGGAGAAGAATGCATTTCCTAGAATCACTAAGCTCCCCTGATTTGTGACTCACCAGAGTTCAGAGACATTGTGAGGATTATCATGAGGCTTTCCTGTGTCACCAGAGAGAGTGAAGCTGCATTCTCAGTGGGAGACTCCCAAGAGCTCCCATTAATCACTGGATAACTCCAGGTTCCCTAAGAGTTGATCCCAGCAAGAAGCTGGCTTGTCACTTTCTCCTGACCATTGATGGTGATCAATGAACACTCCATGTTCAATAATGCCAAGTAGGTGCATNTTGNGGGGAGTCAGAAAAGAAAGAACAACCCCACAGCTGAACACAGAATATAATAGAATATTATTTGATGTTTTGGTTTTATTGTGGAATTATGTAGCTAAGATGTATGTAAAGGTGGGCTGACTACCATAAAGAATCTTTTAAAAAATGTTCTAATTACTCCACACTTACCATAAGTGTCTGCACATCCAAGAAGAAATTCAACACTTTTGCCAGCTTATAGAGCCTGGTCTCTCCAAGCCAGGAGCAGCCATGAGTAGAGATGTTTAATATTCAACACTAAATATCAAGCACACTTAGCAGACAATAGGCCCTTGGAAGGGGAGGATAGAAAAGCAAATAGNTCCAGGTCTGATTGATACTTAATACATGAAAAGACCTTTTTATGGAGGAGTTGGACAACATATATCCCAGTGTTGTCACAAAAACTCATAAATTTTATTAGCTAATTTTCAAAGGGAATAGTCCATTAATGAGGATGAGACCATTTTAATAAAATATAAATTACCCCAGTGTAAGACATTTGCCCACAAGACCNCCAATAAAAATAAAACTGAGGCCTTCACAGGATATACCAATAATGAATCATTATAAAATCAGGTGTGNGNATTGNTGCTCATAGTTTACTTTCATACTTAGTTTGAATCACAAGACAACCTACAAATTGCTTAAGGGAGGCACCATTTCCCTCCTTCTGTGCATGAGGGGGTAAAACCAGAGTTCATACCTGGTAAATAACGAAAGGAAGAGTCCAATTCAAGTCTCTAGAGAGCAATCTGCATGCTTTAGAGCAATCCACTCTGAGGCTTCTCTATTTGCAGTAATTTTATTATTAAAGTTTCTGACAGAATACACCAGAGAGTTCTGTGGGAATGGAAGTGTTAAGCGAGAATGTAAAGTTGTATGAAAATGAGTGTAAAAACAATTTAAAATATAATTTTAAATATCTAAAAAATGTTTTCGTTATAAAAGTGGTATATGTCATTTATGAAAATATAAACAAGAATAATTAAAATTCTTANAATTCATGAATCAGAAAAAANTCTATGATGATTTGTTAATAACTACTGAAATGCACACACAGGTGACATTTGATACATGTAGTAGCTAGTATGTCACATTAGAAGCCAGGACCTACAGACGCCACCCTGGACAGTCTACATAGGTAGGACCACTGGCCACAGACGTTGCAGATGTGTGCTATTCATTTAATGGAATCATTGTATCTCACAAACTTTGACCCTCCTTTCCTAAAAGTAAGAATACATTTTAAACATCTTTTAAAGTATATATTCATTGAAATTGGAGGAATTGTGGTGTCTGTCCTAGAAAAGTAAAGACTGAGGGTCACAGTGGCCTTAGTACATTTGCTGACCATCTCTACTTAAGATGCTGGGAAGAAGTTTCTATGTGAGACTAGGTGAGAAAGAATAAGAAAAGCCTCACCTCTGCTTTAAGATCATAAACACTAGGACTATAATAGCATTTGGCTCTGCATGAGGGCACCGGTCAATGGCACATCTAAGCTCATTATTCCAAAGATGGGGTGGAAGAGAATTGCAGCTTCCACTGCTTTTTATTTGAAGCTCTGTTACAGCCTCTGCTAAATTAACCTTTCTTAAGGAAGCCCTTGGTTACTCCATCAATGTACCCTGAATAACTCCAACCATCAAACTGATTAAAGATGGTGCCGTCTTCTACATTGCTTCCCACATATTATCTGACCTTCCCCACAGCCCCTTCTGGTAGAAAGTGCAATCATTTCCACTTTAAAGATTTGGAAATTAAGCCTTGGAGACATTAATTAGCTTGTATAAGTTTACACANCAGATTTATCTGACTCCATTGCCAGGCTCTTAGTACCACATTCAGCTGCCTTTAGAATATTGACCAGGGAAGGACAGACACAATATATCAAGTTAAATGAGTACAGCTAGCCAAAAGGGGCCCCTGAAGGTCTGGTTCTAACCAACCTTCTATCTTATCATGCAAAGTCCCCTTANCTTCAGGCACATGGTTCTTAAAGATGCAGGAGATCTTCAGTTCTCTCTCCACAGAATGCTCTCATCCCTGCCATCTGGTTTACTTGTAAATGCCCTTCAACATTTGTAGTCTAACAAAAGTGCTCAACCTCAGTGTTGCAGCATTAAGGCCTTTTGTCAAAAAGCATATCCCTGGTCATCAACCATTGAATATTCTCTTTGCTTAGCTCTATCATAGCTTGAACAANTGAAGCAGGTTTTACAGCAATCAGTACAAATATNTGGACAGTATGACCTCAAAATATTAACAGTCAAACTGTTTCTTAATAAAAACAATTTTGGAATATTTTTATTTTTGCTTGCGTTCACTTTATAATCTTTGGTAATTAACATTTATTCCTACTACAGTACANAGTATATTTCTTAAGCATAATGGCAATCCTAAAATAAGTAGTTATGATCCTTTTTAAAAAGGAAAGGATTTTTACTTGGGAAGATGTTGTTTCTGTGTTTTTGTTTAGGTTCTTTCACTATTCAGTGTCCAAAAGTAATTCAGATTAACTGCGCTGTAACACCCTTTATAGAATTGGAGGATTTATTTTGTTTTGTTTTTTTGTTTCTTTTTTGGNGAACAGGAAAGTTGGGAGGTAGAAAGCATGGCTTCGGGTAGAAGTGCACTTAGAAGAAACAACACAGGAAGAACTGTCTTCCTGATAGTCTCATTGAAGAAGCAAGTTATGTGTCACAATAGAAAGACCAGTGCAGACTATCACTTCAATCAAAAAACAGTAAAGGTGGGTGGGCTAGCACTTCCTCAGGTCCTGCCACAAGAGTCTGCAGAGAGGGTCATTTCCTGTGTAGCAAAAAGCATCTCTTGGCCAAGAGCTGGTCAAAAATAAATGCTCTCTAGGGACTGGTGGTACCTGAAGAGAGGAAGTNGGGGACAAGAGTGACTGCTGGTGACCTGGCATCATTTCTGCTATGGCAAGCTTTACTCTATGCTAGTGCTTTAGCTGAAATGCCATATGCTGTTTGCTCAAAAGTAAATGAATTCTCTTGTTGGTTAACTGACATGATTAGCAATGATTTGGCCAAATGCCAAAATACCTCCCAACGCTGTTCTAATAAAGATATAGTGCTAAGAATCAAAGCTGAGCATTTGGCATGACCCAAAGTGATGGGGCAGAAGAGACTATCATAATATTGGTAACTAAGTAAAAAAAAAATTCTGGAAATAATATCTGCTGACACAAATCTTGATACATTCCAAGGATAAACTCTGCTACCTGACATGGTTTTATTTCAAGAGGAAGTTTTAGGAACAAATACTAAGTTTAAAAAGCTTGTCACAGTAATTCTTCTCAGCAGTTCCCTTGTGCAGTGAAGAAGCATCTGTGGTATTCATGGCCAGTCAGATGTACAGCTCTATGCTATCAAACAGCTGTAATGGGGTTGCTATTTCCATGTAAGAGAACAAGAATTCTTAGCACTAAGTGATGTTTTAAAGCCACCCAAAACAGAGTGTCATATGCTCTCACTAGGCTGTCTCTTATGTCTGTCTCTTTTCTTAATAAATTAATAGTGACTTGATTTCCTGAGGTATGTATTCATTGACCATTGCTANGTACTCAAGACTCTAGTCTTCAATGGCCATATCGTTACATATTGTTATCACTATTAAAGTAATCTAGATATTTTGGCTAATCATTCTTCCTGCTTTGGAGGTTTGTCTTTGCTCACTGCTGGAAGCTAAAGCTGGGGAACAGGAGAACCAGTATTTTACTTGCTGTCTCGTGGGAAAAGAGCAAGCATAGATTATGAAGTAGGGAACAGTCAATCATTCACAGATTATCACTTGCCACCACCAAATGCCCCCCTGCAGGATAGCAGTGTATATTTTGATCTTAAAAATGTTAATTGAAGAAGCCCTGTAGGAGGAAAAATAAATGATTCATTCACTCTACTAGCTAGGAGTTTAGAAAATTTTAGAATATCAGAATAAGCAATTCTTAGTACACAAAGGTGCAAAGGTCACTTATTCAATATGGATTTTAAAGTAAAGGGAAAAGGAAAAAGATCCAATTTCAGATCAATGAACAATGTGAGGGCAGACATGTAGCATTTCATTAACAAACAAAGCCAGTCAGTGGTGTCGCATACTTGAATCTCAGCACTCAGGAGGCAGAAGCAGGTGGGTCTCTGTGAGTTTAAGGACAGCCTGGTCTACAGAGTGAGTTCCAGAGTAACAAGGGCTACACAATAAAGTGAAACCCTGTCCCAAAAAAACAAAAAACAAAACAAAACAAACAAACAAAAAAAACTCACAAAGAAGTATGGCAAGTCAAGAAAAGGGAGGACCAAGAGTTCCAGGTCAGTCTGGGATACAGTAGAGAGACACCAGAAACAAAAAAGGGAAAATGGTATTGTATTTGGATTATTAAAAGTATCAGACAGATAGATAGATAGATAGATAGATAGATAGATAGATAGATAGATAGATAGATAGATCTTTGCCAAGGTTATCTCTGTCCTCCTTGAGTGAGAAGTTGAGTACCTTATATCTAAATATTATTGCTATCTAAGAACATAATTTATAATTATGGATTCCATCTTCCTTCCTAGAGAGAGACAGCTGTGCTGGCTTTCCATAGCTACAGCTAACTTCCTCTTCCCTCACTTCTCCAGGCGTCCTTAAGGCACTGCCAACAGGCCAGTCTTCCTTGCANTATAGTAGCTCACATGCCAAGAAACACTCATGGGTTTGCGGCCAAATTTGGATCAATAAGCGATAAGCATGTCTGCTACAACCTAGTGTATGTCCTATGAGATGGAACCCTGGATCAAGAGCTCAAATGGAGCAAGTAAACCTCATCTTTAGGAAGAGAAAAGGCACTTGAATAAAGCCAATCAATCTGCTTCTACCAAAATCAGAATGAGAACTCAGATTTCCTGGTGCCCCAATCAGTTCTGTAAGACTGCTTGCCACAGAAGTGGGTGTGATTGGTTTTAATAGCTGCTATAGGACACTAATTCATAGGCTTGCTTCACTGGCTCATGGAAATATTTATAAGCCTTACAGGAAGAAGGTACTGACCAGGCCAAAGATCAAATGAAATAGTCACTGTAATATCCATGGTGGTACCAAGTGATAACATGTAAGAAAGATGTTACTTGCTAATAGAGAGAGATAGAAGCTGTGTCATGTCGCCCACTGCTAAGGAGAAGATGATAGTTAATAATGACTGTCTCTTGTCGGGGTCTTCGAATCACCATGGGCAGAAAACTCTGCACATGTTAATGAGGGATTTTCTAGGTTAGGTTAACTAAGGTGTGAAGACCCAATCTAAATTTGGGTAGTACCATTCCATGAGCTAAAGTCCTGCTCTGAATAAAAAGGAGTAAGTGAGCAAACCACAAGCATTCAGTAGTCACTGTTCTCTGATTCCTGTCTGAGGATGCAATGCACCAGCTGACTCCTGCTCTTGATATCACACCGTTCCTGCAATGAGGAACTATATCTAGGGAAATTGTGTGCCAAAATAAACCCCTTGTTTTAATTTACATTTTTCCAGTATTGTGTCACATAAACAAGACAAGTAACTGACACAGGGCACATCCCTAACAGTAACTGTATATTCATAAACAATCAAAGTAATTTTGAGGTCATTTCCTAAGATACAGAATTCTTGTCATGCATGAATAGGAAGCAACTAGGTCTTGTGGGAGTACTGATTGGTATGTTAATAAAGAGTACCTCAAATATCTAAGCCCCATCAAATTAAAGGCAGCTTCTGCATTCGAAAGCATGCACTACCAACAACATTTAGACAATTCATTTAAAATGCACTTATCTGNGGTTATAAAGATAAACACATAATGTGCTTGGAGTTGTGATGGTTTAGTAAAGTGGTGGTTGTAGATTTTCCTCTAATATCCATTACTTCACCTGCCCTGGGTAGTTTGCTAGGTTTCCAGTACTAGGTATGGTTTAGAGAGGTCTTAAGTCCAATTATAGACCTGCTGGTTCCTGCCAAGGTCTGTGTGTGACTATTGTAGTCTGAGAAGTTTATAAATTATTATATATAGACAGATTATATATATATATATATATATATATATTCATGTAACAGCAATTATTGAAAAAAAGAGGCCATGAATTTGAAAGAGAGCAAGGAAGAATATATGGGAGGGTTTGGAGGAAGGCAAGGGAATGGAAACTGATGGAATTATATTACACTTTCAATAATAAAATGTCAGATGTGAAACAGATGAAAATGCAAGAAAGGAAACTCTTCAAATGATGTCACTTTTTGTAGGAACACATATCCCACTCTAACTCNAACAGTACCTCAAAATGAGCAGTCTTAAACCAAGAATCCAAATTCCAGCTCTAAATCTTGTCTGTGTCATTGGTCTCCCTCCATGAGTAACAGTTTAAACAAGTTAAACACACAAACAAAACACCTTCTAGTAAAATTTTGTTTTTCTCAGTGCCTAGTCCCCTTGTTCCTGCCTGCTCCA
>LZPO01018166.1:4182-17965 GCA_001675575.1 Neotoma lepida | reverse complement strand
ATATATATATGTATATATATGCAATAGATATAGCTAGAAAATACCATCCTGAGTGAGGTAACCCATACTCAGAAGGACAAGCATGTTATGTACTCACTCATAAGTGCATACTAAATGTAAAGCAAAGGATAATGAGACTACTACTCACAGCTCCAGAGAAGCTAGCTAACAAGGAGGACCCTAAGAGGGACACATAGATAGCCCAGCAAAGGAGAAATGAGTGAGATCTACATGATGAAACTAGGGGTGAAAGGGTGGGTAATGGAGGGCAATAAATGGGGCATGAGAACAGGGAGAAATGGGGGATGAGAAAATGGGAGGTTCGAGCTGGAACANGGACAGAGTGGGAGAACAAGGAAAGAGATACCATGATAAATGNAGACATCATGGGGATAGGGAGAAACATGGTGCTAAGGAAGTTCCCAGGAATCCACAAGGATGACCCCACCTTAGACTACTAGCAATAGTCGAGAGGGTGCCTGAACTGGTCTATTCTGGTAACCAGATTAGTAAATACCNTAACTGTCATCATAGAGCCTTCATCCAATGACTCATGGAAGCAGATGCAGTGATCTGCGGCNAAGCACNAGGCCAAGATCCAGGAGTCCAATCGATCCAAGAGAGGAGGGATTCTATGAGCAAGGGACATCAAGATCATGACAGGGAAACGTACAGATATGGCCAGGCCAACCTAGTGGAAACTGATGAACTATGGACCAATAGTTGTGGAGCCCCCAGGATACTGGACTAGGCCCTCTGAATACACGAGATAGTTGTTTAGTTTGAACTGTTTGGGGGGGGCCCAGGCAGGGGGGATTGGGATCCATCCCTGGTGCATGAGCAGACTTTTTGGAGCCCAGTGCCTAAGGTGTGACACATTTCTCAGTTTTGGTGCATGGGGACAGGGCTAGGACCTGCCTCACCTGAATGTACCAGGCCCTGCTGACTCCCCATGGGAAACCTTGACTTGGAGGAGGTGGGAAGGAAGGAGGTTTGGGGGGAAAGTAGGAGGGGATCTGTGGTTGGTATGTAAAATGAATAGAACATTTTTTAATAATAAAAATTTATATATATTTTATATATATTTATATATATAGACTAAAATTTATAAAATTTATATATATAGACTAAAATTTATAATGTAACCTGGGAGAGCTGAGACCTAGATGAGACAATAATATAGCTCCAGTTAAAAGGCAGCAAGAAAGAAACCCTTCAGCTCCAGGATGGGTACAATGCAAAGGCTCCTGCTGCTGAGTCCGTTCTGCTCACAGGGTCTGGATTCTGCTATGTTTANCTATTCATCACTCCTGATGAATTCTACTACATTAGAGAATGCACTCTATGCTACCCATGGTAACTAACTTCAATGTTATCCTCATCCAAAGTCACCTTCTAAACTAACACACTTAAATGGACAAATGAACCTTAAAAATATCATGTGTATTCCTTTATGAATAACTAAAATAGGCAAATAATATTAAAATTTACAAAAGATATGACTGGCAAAACAAAAAACTGTAAGGCTAAATGAAGAAATGNTGGTGATGATCAAAAAGAAAACTACTAGATGAAATGCATTAAAACATGAAGTACTGTAGTGGCTGTGATAATCGNATCAAGGGCATAATTCCTGTGTTCTGTTAGTACATCTCAGGAGTGCTTGCTGCTGTCCCAGAGGCCTTTAATTAGTGAGAATGTAAGTGTTGGGATGTAGGCGAAGGTTTTTGGTCCTGCCAGCTGGCTTCCAAATAACCACACAGAGACTTATTATTAATTATAAATGCTCAGTCAATAGCTCAGATTTGTTACTAACTAGCTTTTACAATTTAAATTAACCTACNTCAATCAATTTACGTGCTGCCATGTGGCTCATGGCTTGTTACCTCATTTTGTACACATTCTGCTTCTGAGTCTGACTGATGACCCCCTGACTCATCTCTTCTTCTTCCCAGTGTCCTGACAGTTTGCCTCTCCAGCCTCATCTCCATCTGCCTAGCTATTGGCCAATCAGCTTTTTATTAACAATGAGAGTAACACATCTTCACAGTGTACAGAAGGATTATTCCACAGCATCGGGAGAACAAACTCCTGGCATTTCAAAGAAAAATGAGTGAGATCCCTACAATGCATGTGACAATTTACTAACAGTTATAATCATATAAGAAATAAGAAAAAACTCAGACATTTTGATGTAAACATCACTCAAAAGAAAGCAACACTATATACAATAGTAATTAAACAATTGTACTCTATTAAATACAATCCTATATTACTGCCCAAAACTACATAAATCTTATTCATTTATTTGTTTATCCTGAAACTCTTTTATTCAATTATAAATGTGTATGGGCCAGGGGGTTTAAGAGAGGGTTTCTCTGTGTAGTTCTGGCTTTCCTGGAGCCAGCTCTGTAGATTAAGCTGGCCTCAAATTTAGAGATCCACCAGACTCTGCCTCCTAAGTACCTGTATTTTATTTTATTTTTTAATTTTATGTGTATATATGAGTACTTGCAAGTATGTATATGTATAACATATTTGCAGTTGACCATAGAGGTCAGAANAGGTCATCAGAATCCCTAGAGCTGGAGTTAGAGGCGATTATAAGCTGCAGAGTATGAGTGCTGGGAACTGAACTAAGGTCCTCTGTGAGGTCAGCAATTGCTCTGAACCACTCNGTTATCTCTCATTCATCCTTAGAGTAAGCATTAATGAATAAGTGTTCTTTTATAACTGTACACTTCTTGCTTCTTGATACTATATTGTATGACTTTCTTATATCTTTGGGAAAATAATTACTTCTCAGATATGTAATTCACAAGTTCATTCTCATTCCATCCATGGCTTTTTTTTTAATTATATTTATCCATCTTATGCTATACAGAAGCTTTTTTGCCTGGAGGGAATCTCNCTAGCCTATTTTTGCTTTTATTGCTACTGATTTTAACACTGTATCAAAAAAAAATTGCCCAGCACAATTTCAAAGTAATTTTCCCTACGTGTTAATCATTTGATAGTTACAAAGCATACATTTAAGTCTTTAATCTGTCTTGTATTGATTTCTGAATATGGTAAAAGATAGGTATATAATTTTTTCCTACCTATTAAAATTTCTCCAACTTTTGTTGCATGGGTTACCTTTTTCCCAGGTGTTNTATTTTTAGAGAGGGGGGCCAACCTAAGCAATATCAGGTGACCATAGAAATATGGATTTATTTGGGGACTCATTTTTTTCATTGTTTTCTGTATCTGCTTAAAACTAATTTTAAGTTTTTTTTATTTTATGGCTGTGAGTGTTTTGCCTACATACATGTAAGTGCACCACATGCTTGCGCTGTGTCCACAAAGGTCAGAAGTCATTAAATCATCTGAAACTAGAGCCATGGATGGTTATGAGCCACCATATGGGTGCTGGAAACTGAATCTGGGTCCTGTGCCAGAGCAGNCAGTGCTCTTCACTGCTGACTCAACTTTCTAGCACTTTGTGTCTATTTGAATTGATAGCANNTTACTGCTGTGATTATATTTTGNCATCATGGAATGTGATGGCATGGACAAAGAACCCGAACAGATGTTTTATAAAAGAAGACATACAAATGACCAAGTATATGGAAAAGAGTTCAGTATTGTCAGAGAAATGAAAGTTAAAACCACATGAGATAACACCTAACACTTTTCAAAATGGCTTTATAATCAAAACCAGTGAAAGATAATGAANGTTGGTGAAGACACAGACAAAAGGAATTTTTGCATGCTGTGGATGGGTATATAAATTGATACCTCCCATAAAGGAAAAAAAATGAGGGTTTCTTATATTTGCAGGTGATTCAGAAACCTATATATATATATATATATATAGGAAGAGAGAGAGAGAGAGAGAGAGAGAGAGAGAGAGGATGAAAACAGCATGGCAAAGAGGTATGCAATGACTCTCAAAGTATAAAATCATTCACAATTTTCAAGATACAGAACAATCTGCCTGTTTGTTGATAATTGGATGTAAAGGCAATGTGACATGTGAAATAAGTGTAAGTGTGTGTGTGTGTGTGTGTGTGTGTGTGTGTGTACAGCGAAGTATTATTCAGCTTTAGAAGTTGTCAAGCAACTATTTGTAAGAACTTGGAAAGAATTGTACTAAAAGAATAAAGTAGACATAGAAAACTGCATAATTTCAAATCTATGTGAAATTTCAAATATACGAATTCCTAGAGGCAATGAGTTGAACAGTAGTTGTGGTTAAGAGGCACAATGTCTTAGCTGTGAAAGACTGTGTCCTGAGGGTAAAATACAGAGCCCTTTACTGGTAGTTGACTGTATTTTACACTTGAAATTTGCTGAAATGGTTGTTTCTAAGTGCTTTTTCACACACACACAAATGATAAACACATGAGATGATGAACATGTTAACTTAATNAATTACGGACTTAAATAATGAATGAAGCTGAAAAAACAAANTAAAGTGTGTTTTGTTTTAAGAAATTCTCTTTTCTCAGCAGGATTCTTTTCATGAATTTCTGTGCTCACTTGCTTATAGCCATCCTCCACACAGCACCTGAGGGTTGCAATCAGTGACAGTTGTAGTTTAGCCCAAGTAGGAGGCTCCATGGGTGGAATGGAAGAGAACAAAGAATCAGAACTTGTGTTTCATGCCAAGCACAGCACATAACTATCACTCTCCAGATACTTCAAGGTAAATGAGTCATATCTGTTTCCACAAATTTCTAAAACATTAAATAAAAGTCTAATATTATAGTTCATTAAACTTTGAAAAATACTAAAATGACTCCTGATTCCTTTGTATTTTTGTTTTCTAAATCTTCAGGAAAGACTTGCAAAATATTTGTAAATCTCTCATTTCATATTTTGTATNTTTTAAAGACAATACAANACACACACAAAATTACACNGGTAGATGATCNTGGAATACTATAAACAGGACCTATTTACATTTCTCTNAGATTCTAATATGTGCTTTCAGGCTTGCTATATGAATGTGTCTCAAAGCAATGTGGGAACATTCAGGTAAGTGCCTCTGAATGCTATTATGTGCAGCCATGTGATCATTTGTGAACATTTATATGAATTTCTCATTGCTCATGCAAATAAATGCCATATTGAACATTCAATGTCTCCTTGTGCAATCTCTCACTAAAAGTATTTCTTTTCCCAATCATAATGTTATACATTAACTTACTATGAAGCTATTAAATATTCCTATTACTGTGTGATTCTGCTCATCATCTTCAGGATAGTGTGCTATAAGCCATGTGATGCTCTCACATACTGGTAAGTGGAGCTGGGCTTTATTACCCATTGCATAGAAATTAGTAGAACGGGGATGCTTGCTATGAAGACAAATGTTCTCACTTAGATTGTTCCATCCAGACAGCAAATATCACTGACATTCAAGGAGATCTTAAAGTTAAATTTCATAACAAGTCCAAATGAACAGAGACATGTTTCAAACAAAAATTCAGTTAAAATTGCTATTGGAAGATAGCTAAAATAATCTTGAATAATAAACGAATTGCTGGAGGCATTGTCATCCCACTTCCAAGTTGTACTAGCAAGCTACAGTAATATAACAGCATGATATAGACATAAATCAGGCATATTAATCAATAGAATTAAAGTAAANACATTAATATAATTCAACACACCTAAGTTCACTTATTTTTTTGACAAAGAAGTCAAAAGTACAAACTGGATAAAANAGCATTTTCAACAAATGGTGCTTGTCAAACTGGATGGCTGAATGTAGAGGATTGCAATTAGATCTATATTTATCACTCNCCACAAAACTGATATCTAATGGCTCAAGGACCTTAATATAAGGCCAGATACCCTNAATTTGATGAAACAAAAAGTAGAGAGTAGTCTTTAATTCATAGGAATGGGGAAAACTTTCTGACTAGGACATCAATAGCACATGCACTAAAACAACTATTAATNACTAGAACCTTATGGAACTGAAATTTTTATGTATGGCAAAGGACACCATCATTCAGGCAGGCTACAGAATAGAAAATGATCTTTACCAATTATACATCTGATAGAGGGTTAATATCCAAAATATATAAAGAACTGAAAAACTGGAGATCAAGAAAACAAAATACTCAATTAAAAATATAGTACAGAACTAAGCAGAGAGGTCTCAAAAGATGAAACACAAATTGATGAGAAACACTTAAAGNAACATTCAACATTCTTAGTCAGCAGAGAAATNCAAATCAAAACTAATTTGAGATTTCATNTTACTCCAGTCGGAATGGCCAAGATCGATAAAAGAAACACATGNTNNCAAGGATGTGGGAAAAGAGGAACACTCATTCATTGCTGGTGGTAGTACAAACTTTTACAGCAACTATGTAAATCAGTGTGGTGGTTCCTCAGAAAGCTGAGAATAGATCTAGTTCAAGATTCAGCTATACCACTCTTGGGCCTATATCCAAAGGACTCTAGATCCTTCTATAGAGACATTTGCTTATCCATGTTCATTGAAGTTTTCTTCATAATAGCCAGAAGTTGGAAATAGTCTAGATCTCATTAAGTGGGCAAGAAAATGTGGTGCATTTATACAATGAAATGCTATCCTGCTGTTAAAAAAATGGAATCATGAAATTTGCAAATGATTGGAGTTAGGAAAAAAATCATACGAAGTGAGGTAATCAAGACCCCAAATAACAAATTTAATATGTATTCTCTTTTATGTGGATATTAGCTTCCAAGCCTTCAATGGGCATGCTTATTATCTATATAGCTATAGAGGTTATGTACAGAGTATGTACAGAGTGAAAGCATTGTGGGCAGGGGAGGATCTTCCAGGGCATGAGAAATAAAATATACAATTATAGAGAGACACGGGGGAGACTGGAGCAGGAGGATTAGATGGGGAGGCAGATGAAGAAAGTAGGAAATAATTGGAGGGACAACTAACACTAAAGGCCGTTTGAGTGATCATATGAAAACTTACTACTGTAGAAGCCTCTTAAATACATACATATATGAGGGAAATCTAAATGGAGTCACCAAATAATTCAGAAAATAATGCCCCAACAAGACATCTTTCNACACCAAATGAAACCTCCAGTTCTAGGAATGGATAAAGTAGCCTCACNGAAACTCCTGAACATTTCAGGCTATAGTTTGCTCTCCATAAACTGATGTAAGGCTCTGTTGCTCAAGACAACACTTAAGTAACCCACTTAATGTGGAAAAGTTCAGCTGGTTCATACCTAGAGCCGTATGCAATCATGTTCACAGGACTGGAAGCTACTCTGCAGGCTACCAGAGAAGAAAGATGACGATCGACCCAGCTTCAAATCCTGTGATCTACAGTGATGGCCTTCCTGCATTAAATACTGATGAAATGAAGGCACAAGCATTCTGGGAGTAACCAATCACTCTCTGGTTGGATTTAAAGCCTACTCCATGAGAAGGAACACATGTCTGATGCTGCTTGGATAACCAGGAACCTATGACTAGAAAGGCCATGGACCTAGGGGAAAAGCAAATCATATTGTTCTGCTAAAAGAACATAGATACAAAATGATCCTCAGTNACATTCTATCATACCTATAGTTTGCCTCACTCAGCCATAATCAGAGAAGCTTCCTCTCACAGTAAGTGAGAGCTAATACAGAGACCCACAACTGGACAATATAGAGAAAGTAAGAGACCTTGGAACACTCAGTCATAAATGGCATGTCTCCATCAAACACCACCGTTCAGAGTTCAAGAAACTATGTGCAGGAGAAAGTAGAAATATTATAAGATCCAGAGGGGATGGATGACACCAAGGAAACAATGTCTTCCAGACAAAATGGGACTGACACATGTATGAAATCAGAGAGACTATGACAGCATGCATAAGGCTTGCCAANGTTCAAGCCAGATGTTGTCCCAGCACTAAGAGGGGGAAGTGGGCACAAGCTCCCATTCCTAGACAAGAAGCTATGACCAGTTGACATCTGCTTATAAAGGAAAAATTAGTTTTTTCCAATGGAGTCTCACCAGGTATGTTAACCACATTTAACGATAGGCCTTATGCCCAGCAGTAAATGGCCAACACAAAATAAACTCAATGGTACTTTTGCATATTTATTTTTGATTTTATATTGCTCTGTTTGGATATTTTTAATCTGACATATTGCTTGTATATTATTTTTTCCAATTTTGCATTTCTATGGTACATGTGTGTACATGCACGCATTTGCTTTGTGTTTTTCTTCAATTTTTATTCTGGTTTGGTTTTTTTGTTTGTTTGTTTGTTTGTCTGTTTGTTATTTTTTAAACAGAGAGAAAAAGTAAGAATATGCAGCTCTATAGGTAGGGAGGCAGGGAGGATCAGGGAGTTGGGGTAGGGGAAACTGTGATCAGAATATATTCAATAAAATTTCCTAGCGATTTTTAGTTTTCTTCTAGTTCATTTATTTTCCTATAAGCCTACAAGAATCACTTCAGCACACTTACTTTCCTAAAGGCTTCAGGGATGTTCACTCTGCTGAAGTTAGGTGTTAGAAACATGACTGAATCTCTTTTTGTCATATAATTGTGGATTTCTTAAAATAATGTACCTTTCAAATAAATGAAAATAACCGAATCCTATATTGTCTCTGAAGANATTCATCCATATTCGTCTCCATTAACAACAATGGAGAGTAAATATAAGGAACGGCTCAGTCCACATCCCTGAGACAGTTATATGGAGAATATGAAATAAAAGACCCTAAAATTGTTATAAACATGCTTTTGAGGCATAAGCAATATTGTGTTACTTACAATAACTCTATATGATGGATAATATGATATACAAACCAATCTCCTCCCACTGAGAAACTCTTCTGCCTGCCCTCAGGAACTGTCAGGNGTTCAGTCCCTGTCTTGATATTTTCTTGACCTTAAAAGATCATCAATGCTTGGATCAAAGTCCTTCCAATTATGAAAGCTTACACATTTTCTGAGTTAGAGTTTACTTGTTTAGCTTTCTTGTCTTAAGACAAGACGACCCTGAAGAGTTATCCCTGCTGCAACACTTGTTATGCAACTATAGGAGCCATCTTTGTGACTGCTTTTTGTATCTCTCTAATCTAAGAATTAAAAATGTTGATATTGAAAGTACTGATAAACATTTTTCCAACAATGAAGTCTCCAGTGAAGAAAGANTTGATAAATTTGACTACCCCATTGGTATGAGTGCCAAAGTCAACAGGTTTTTCTATGGAATTAGAAGGATTGTTTGTTGACAAGGAGAATGCCATGTTTAGCAGAAGGTAAAAAACTGAATTTATAGGAGGGTAATTATTAACATTATCACTTGTTTGGAGTTGGGATGGTATGCTGCTACAAGTGAATGAACTCCAAATTCATATTTTCTGTATCTTTTAAGGGCTAATGAGAATCAAATTATATATTATTACTGAGTAGCATCAGAGATAATCATAAAAAAAGTGTATCTGATTGTCAATGGAGCTAAAGTAAAAAAATTAAAAAAGCATCTATGGCATCTTATAATGTTCATGAACTAAAATTCCAGGAAAAACTGAGTTTCTAGCTCAGGAATCAGTTTCTAAAGAAGGTTGATGTGAGAGAAAATGGCATTCAAAGGGAGTGGCACTAATAGGAGGTGTGGCCTTGTTGGAGTAGATGTGGTCTTGTTGGAGGAAGTGTGTCATTGTGGAGGCTGACTTTGAGGTCTCATATATGCTCAAGCCACACTATGGTGATAATTATANGGCCAGGTCAATTATTTATATATTTTATCAAAATAGCTTTATTTATAAGCAANTTATCAACAAAGGGGAAGTGAGCAAGGACGGACACGAAAGCAATCCAGAGAGGAATTCTCTGCCTTGTAAGATTGCAGCGAATGGCTAGATGGCGAGCGGGACAATCCCAAAAACACTCCCCAGGGAAGGAAGCAAGCTAGAGACGACGAGGGAGCACTCACGTAGCTGCCCCAATTTTTCAAGGGGCTCAGGTTTTTGGCCACGCCCTTAAAAGTGAGGTGTTATCCACCTAGCTGAAGGCAAAATATCCATCCACTACACCACACTCAGTGAGACAGTTCACTACCTGTTGCCTCCACAAGATGTAGAACTTTCAGCTACTTCTCCAGAACCATATTTGCCTGCATACCATTGCTGTGTCCCANCATGATGATCAGGGACTGAACCTCTGAATATATAAGTCACCAATTAATTGTTTTCCTTTATAACAGTTGCCATGATCATGGTGTCTCTTCACATTAATAAAAATCCTAAATAAGACAGAAGTTGTTACCAGGGACTGAGGTATTGTTGTGATAGGCTGGACCATGTATTTTTTGAAGGAATATGGACCTTAGGACTGTGAATTAGAAAAGCAGTTAACACTTTAAGTGCTGATTAATGGGCCAGACTAGTAGGAGCATGCAAGACAATGGTGCAGAGAATGATATGCACTGTGAGTGGGCTGGCTTAAGAGGTTTCAGAGGAGAAGAATACATGGACTAGAGATCGTTCTTGTGATATTTTGGCAAAAAAAAAGTTGCTGCCTTTTGCCCTTGTTTGAAGAGTCCCCCTGAGGCTAACATGCAGTTTTGGGTTAGTTCCATTGGCAGAGGAAATTTCGAAACAGCCTAGTATAAATTCTATCATGTGGTTATTGGTGGTAATGCCAATGAAGACTTATAATGAAAAGGAGCAAGCTAAGCAGGGTAAATTACAAAACATAAAATTTAAGGAGAAAAGGAACACCAGAAAGTGGAATCCAGCTAAATCCTATGTTCAAGGAGATAAACAGATTAAGAAATAGCATAAAGGGAGTGGTGACCACAGGGCAAGATACCACCCAGATAAGTTTCCAACTTATGAAAAGGAATTAAAGAAATGCTTAGAGCCAGGTGTGGTAGTGCATGCCTTTAATCTGAGCACTAGGAAGACAGAGGTTGGCAGAACTCTGAGTTTGAGGCCAGACTGGTCTATAGAGCAAGGTCCCAAATAGCTAAGCTTAGGCAGTAAAGGAAACTATTGAAAACAGAACGCTGTAGAGATGTAATTGAGTGAGGGGACCATGTTCCACCCCCAGCAAACAGCAGAACTTGGCAGCTTCAGCCACATGGTTCCAGCTTTAGAGCTAAGGAAAAAAGAAGGGGCTACGGAATTTGCCCCTGCAACTAAGGTAAGCCACTGAGGCCAGGCGTGTGTAAGGGGTGTCCCTGAATGGAGGCCTAAAAAGTCCATTGTGTGAAGTTATGAAATTTAAACCTGGATTGCCTTGGTGACCCCAAGATGTTGGAGATGCCAGAGCCATGGGATGCCTGCTGGGGAAAGCTGCTAAAAGGGGTGGAACCAGCNGAAGAGAAAGAAGTATGTCACAGTCAACAAAGCTGTAAGAAGTGGTTTGACATCAGACATGGAGATGCAGAGTTTGCCTTGCTAGTTTTTGGTCTTGCTTTGGTCTAATATTTCCTCACTATGCTTCCCTCCCTACATTTTGGAATGTTAATGTATATCCTGTGCCATTATATGTTGGAAGTGTGTGATCTGTCTTTTTATTTTTATTTTACAGGGGATTACAATTAAGAGATTGCATGAATCTCAGAAGAGATTTTGAAGTTTAAAATTTTATGTAAGTTTGAGACTGTAATAGACTATGGGGACTCCAGAAGTTAGACTGAATGAATTTTTGCACTGTGACATGGCTACAAGTTTTTGGGGGCCAGGGAGGGGAATGCAGTGGTTTGAAAGAAAATGGCCCCCAAAGGGAGTGGCACTATTAGGAAGTGTGGCCTTCTTGGAGTAGATGTGGCCTTGTTTGAAGAAGTGTGTCACTATGGAGGTGGCCTTTGAGGTCTGATACATGCTCAAACCATGCCCAGTGTCACAGACCACAATTAAAGAAAAAGTGGCCATGAATTTGNAAGATACATGGGCAGAATTAGATAAGGAAAGTAAAAGAGAAAGATGATGTTATTATATCATAATCTCAGAACCTGGTAAACATTTCTAATGCCAGAGCATGTCACTTTTATTTCAGTATCATATCAGGTGATGTATTTTCACCAATATCAATCATACACTTCTTATTTTCTTGGAACATGCACCCATGTGTTTTAGTCTATTGTGTTATTCTAATGAAAAGGCCATGGAATAAATAACAAATGTTTATTTCTCAAAGGTCTGGCACTTGGGGATTTCAAGATCAAGGCACTGGCAAAATTATGTCTAATGAGGACACACTGGTTACTTCATATGGGTCAGCCCTTCTCCTACGTCCTCATAAGGCACAGACAGTAGGAGAGATTTGCTCCTAGGACACTGATACCCTTGCTTCCAAAGGCTGTAATCTCAAACATTATCATAATCCCAGATTAAACTTTTACTATAAGAGGGTCAGGGTATTTTTGAAGAGGTTCATGTATATTCAAGCCATAAAATGATTTCAAATAAAATCCTTCCTCTCCAGATTTCATCATGGTTTGTGATTGGTTTGGGATGAAGTAGACTGTTCTTGTGCTTGTCACTTCTGTGATGGGTTAAATTGGTACCATCTCATTATTACCACTGTCTTGGAGGAAGATATCATGATAAGAGTAGATGAATGATAAAGTTCANGAGTTGGCACTAGCTTGGTTCGGTTGTCTCTGTAGGATTCCCCTCATGATCTTGATGCCTCTTGCTCATAGAATCCCTCTTCTCTCTCTTCAATTGGACTCCTGGAGCTCAACTTGATGTTTGACTGTAGATCTCTTCATATGCTTCCATCAGTTACTGGATGAAGGTTCTATGATGACAGTTAGGGTATTCACTGATCTGATTACTGGGGTAAGCCAGTTCAGGCACCCTCTCCACTATTGCTAATAGTCTAAGCTGGGGTCATCCTTGTGGATTTCTGGGAACTTCCCTAGCACCAGGTTTCTCTCTATCCCCATGATGTCTCCTTCTATCAAGGTATCTCTTTCATTGCTCTCCCACTCCGTCCCTGTTCCAGCCTTGACCATCTCATTCCCTCTTGTTCTCATCCCCCATCCCTTACCTTTATTGTCCCCCTCACCCCGAGTTTACTCACATAGATCTCATCTATTTCCCTGTCCTAGGGCGATCCATGCATCCTTCTTAGGGTCTTCCTTGTTAGCTAGTTTCTNTGGAGCTGTGAGTTATAGTCTGGTGATCCTTTGTTTTACATCTAGTATGCACTTATGAGTGAGTACATACCATGTTTGTCTTTCTGAGTCTGGGCTATCTCACTCAGGATATTTTCTAGTTCCCTCCATTTGCCTACAAGTTTCATGATGTCATTGTTTTTTACAGTTGAGTAGTACTCCATTGTGTATATGTACCACATTTTCTTCATCCATTCTTCGGTTGAGGGCATCTAGGTTGTTTCCTGGTTCTGGCTGTTACGAATAATGCTGCTGTGAACATAATTGAGCAAGTGTCCTTGTGGTATGACTGAGCATTCCTTGAGTATATGCCCAAGAGTGGTATCATTGGATCTTGAGGTAGATTGATTCCCAATTTTCTGAGAAACCGCCATACTAATTTCCAAAGTGGCTGTAGAAGTTTGCACTCCCACCAACAGTGGGAGAGTGTTCCCCTTGCTCCACATCCTCTCCAACATAGACTGTCATTGCTGTTTTTGATCTTAGCCATTCTGACAGGTGTAAGATGGTATCTCAGAGTCACTTTGATTTGCATTTTTCTGATGACTAAGGATGTTGAGCAATTCCTTAAATGTCTTTTGGCCATTTGAGATTCTTCTGTTGAGAATTCTCTGTTTAGCTCTGTAGCCCATTTTTTAA
>LZPO01018165.1:21898-41068 GCA_001675575.1 Neotoma lepida | reverse complement strand
TAATTTACATAAATTCAATGTACCCATTTTAAATGTAACAATTTTTATGAGTGCTGACAAGTTTTTCCATCACTGAGTCTATGGTCATGATTAGCAGAACACTTTCATCACCCAAAAGACTCCTGCACGCCCCATTGTAGCTAATAGCCCATGCCTTGCTCTAGACAATCATGACTCTTCTACCATAGACTGATTTTTCCAGTTGTAGAATTGCATATAACTGGAATAATGCAGCATGTATTCTTATGTTCTTAGCTTTTATTTAGGAACATATTGTGCAACTCATCTACAGTTGTAAAACATATCAATAATTCATTCCTTTCTGTCGCTGAGTAGTATTTCATACGATGGATATACCACAAGGTTTACTGATTTCCCAGTTGATAGCCGCCTAGGTTAGGACTGCTATAAACGAAGCTGTTTGACCATCTGNACTCAAGGCTTTGTGAGAATGGCACTTCCATTTCTTGCAGGTGTGTTTCTAGGAGTGAAATGGCTGGATCACATGGTCCTAGATTTTGAGAAGTTAATTAGTAATGATATCTTTTTGTTTTACCTTATCCCCAAGCTTCAAATTCCCCTGAAAAAGCATCTTTCTTCAAAGATAATGAACAGAACTGTCTAAAACAGGAGAAAGGAAGCAGAATGGAAATTTATCTTCTGTGTCTTCTGATCAAATTATCCCTGCCCATCCACACCAGAGAAAACCCTAAACTTCCCAGAGTGGCTCCTGGTCTCAGTGACTCCCCACTCAGAGCAGTCATCTGCTTCCTTTTCATGTTTTATAAGACCCTGTTGCCCAAATTTTGACCTCGGATATTGGGAAGATTTTTTTTTCTTACTGCATAGTCATCTAACAGTCCTAAAAGTAATTTGTTGTTGTTTTGAGACAAGGTGAGCCCAAGCTAACTCAGATTCACTCTGTAGCTGAGGATGAACTTGAACTTTTAACCCTCTTGCTTCCACCTCCTGAAGGTCTGAGATAATAGAACCTTCTGGGTTTAAAGGGTTCAGTCAAATAATTAGCTATTGTTCTAATGGGCCTGACTTTATAAGGGACTTGACCCTCTAACGGCTTTAAATACCCTTCCTTTATTCTGTATTTTTAATGTAGTTCAAGTCTTGAGAAACCACAGCTTTCAATCTAGACTATTATATCCATCAAGGCTATCTACTAAAATTGAAGGAGATATAAAAAGTTTTCATGATTAAAAACACTAAATGATTTTATAACTACTGAGCCAGTTGTACAAAAAATACTAGAAGGAATATTGAAATCTGAAGAGAAAAATAAGCACCACAAGAGGTCATAAGGAATAAATAATGCCAGGATAGGTAATCAAGAGAAATTTGAGAAAACACCACAAAAGCAACAAGATGACAATAATAACTCTGACCATTAATGGTCTCAACTTCCCAATAAAATGTCACAATCTAAAAGATTGGATTAGGAAACAGTATCTATGTTTTTACTGTCTCTAAGAAACACACCTCACTAACAACAACAATAGACATCATCGTAGTGTAAAAGTGCTGTGGGATGTCTTTCTGTTTGCTGTAAATATATGTTGCTCCCATTGATTAATAAATAAAGCTGCATTGGCCTATGACAGGGCAGGATGGAGCCAGGCAGGAAATCCAAGAAAGATAGAGAGAAGAAAGGCAGAGTTGGGGGAAGATGGTCTGAGCTGCCGCCAGGAGAAGCAAGAAGTAAGAGAACAGGTAATGCCACAAAACCATGTGGCAAAACATAGATGAATAGGAATGGGTTGAGTTAAGTTGTAAGACCTGTTGTAAGAGCTAGCTAGCAAGAAGCCTGAGCCATAGACAAAACAGTTTGTAATTAATATGAAGCCTCTGAGTGATTATTTTATTAACTGCTGCGGGCCAAGCAGGACACAGGAAAACTTCCATCTACATGAAAGGGCTGCAAAGGGTGTTGTTCCAAGCAAATGGAACCAAGAAACAAGCAGGTATCACTATTCTAATATCTGACAAAAAGGACTTCAAACTAAATTAGTCAGAAAAGACACTAAGGGATACTTCATTTTACTTAAAGCAAAAAAATCCACCAACAGGATATCACAATCCTAAATATACATGACCAAACACATGGGTACCCAATTTTATGAAAGAAACACTATTGGATCAAAAACTGTTAATGAGTAATTTCAATACTCCATACTCATCAATAGATGGGTCATCAGGGAAAAAAACTAAATGAAGAAACTCTAGAGTTAAATGATACCATAAATCAAATTAACCTAAGAGATATCTCTAGATTCCAAACACTAAGGAATACATGTTCTTTTTAGCAGTCCATGAACTTTCTCCAAAATGGACCACATGCAGGATACAAAGAATTTCTCAATAAAAACAGAAAATTGAATAACATCCTACATGGTATCTGACCACAATGGAATAAAGCTGGATATCAATGGCAATAGAAACCACAAAAAGCACACAAACTCAGAGGAACTAAATTACACACTTTTGAAAGAAATTGGGTCAACGAAGAAAAGGAAAATTTTAAATTCCTAGTATTGAATGAAAGACGTTTACAGCATTAGTTGCCTACCTAAAACCATTTTGAGTTATCAAACTAATACCTTAATGATGCACCTGAAGATCTTAGAAAAATAATAACAAACAACTGAACTNAGGTCCTTGGNAAAGAGCAGCAAGCATTCTTAACCCTGAAAACTGCCCCCATCCACCCAACTGATTTTTGAAAAATGGGCCAGCAACACACACTGAAGAAAAAAAAAAGAATCTTCATCAAATCATGTGGGTCAAACTGGATAGCTACATGTAAAAGAATTAAGCTAGATCCTTGTCTCTAACCTTGCAAACCACTCCAATTGGATCAAGAACTTCAACATAAAATCTGATCCCTTAATCTGACAGAGGAGGAAGCAGAGAACACATTTGAACTCATTGGTACAGAAAAGGGCTTTATAAACAGAAGCCAGGTAGCATAGACTTTAAGACCAACAGTTAAGAAATGGGCCTCATGGAAAAAATGGTACTGTAAAACAAAGAACATCATCATTAAAGTGAAGATGCAGCCTGCCAGATGGAAAAAATCTTTACCAGCTATGCATCTGACAGAGATTAGTGAATAGAATACACAAAGAACTTAAAATGAACAAACAAACAAAAACAAACAAAACCCAAACATCAAGAAAACAAACAACCCTATTGAAAAAATGGGCCATGGAACTAAGAGAGAGTTCTCAAAAGACAAAATAGAAATGGCTGAGAAACATGTTTTTAATATTCAACATCCTTAGTTATCAGGGAAATGAAAATTAAAACTACTTTGAAATTTTATCTTACCCTAGATTAAAACAAACAAATAAAAAGACAAATCCTGGCCTGGATGAAAGGAAAGGGGAACACCTAGTCACTGCTGGTAGCAGTATGAATTGGTACTGCCACTAAGGAAATGCAAGGAGTTTCCTCAAAAGGTTAGAAATAGATCTACCACATGATCCAGCTAAACCATTCTTGGGCATATACTCAATGGACTCTACAACTACTATAGAGATACCTGCTCATCCATGTTGACTGCTGTTCTACTCACAATAGCCAGGAGATGAAAAGAACATCAATATCCTTCAACTGACAAATGGGTAATGTAGCAAAATTACACAATGAAATACCATTCAGCTGTTAAGAAAAATGAACTTACAAAATTTCCAGGTAAATTGATGGAGTTGGAGACAATCACTCCAAGTGAGGTAACCCAGGCCCAGTAAGACAAATGTCATGTTTTGATGACTTGTGGATGTTAGGTTTGAATCTTCAGGTAAGTGTTTTATTTATTATACCCACCAAGATCACACTTACTAAGAGGCTGGGGGGAAATGTCAAGGGAGGGAAGATAGAATGCAGTGGTATAATTAGTTAAGGGGAATAATCAAAAGGAAAGGTTAAACTGGGTTAGGAGACGGAAGGATAGGATAGAGAAGGGAATACAGTGAGGAATAAATAACACTAAAGAGCATTCCAAGAAGTCATAAGAAAACCTACTACTGTAAAAGCTTCCTAAAATACATACATACATGTACATTAAAAGAACATAAATGGAGTCACTCTATAACATGGAAACAATCCCCTTACTAGATGCCACAGACTAGTAAAAGATGAAATGCCAAGATGGGAACCCAAACATTATAAGATATTGCCTTTACTCTTGGTTGCCCTATAGAACTTGATGGCAAGACTCTACTATTGAAGAAACAACATACTGGAGGACATAGAAAAATCAGTCTGGTTCTCGTCTGGAGCTTCATCCATACTACCTTATTGGAATTTTCCCAGGAACCTGCCCTGAGAAAATCATTCCCAGCATCCTGGGGAAGATGCTACATCTGGCATGGGGTTATCTGAGGGAAAAAAGAATCTATGTACACTGTGCTCTTTTGTCCATCCACTTTATTTCTCTAAGACACAATTCTATCTAGATAGCTTCAGTTCCATTCTGACATTCAGTTTCTCTCTGTCCCTTCTTTTTCTGTCCTCTCATAGCCCTAGTAATAACTAAGCTCTTATGCTCTCGACCTCATCCTCATCATCCACTCCTCCATCTTTCATCTTTCCTTCCTCTCCTCCTCTCTTGACCTGACTCAAATCCGCCCACAATCTGCAAAAACTTATTGCTTTCTCCTTGGGCCAAGCCATTCTCTACAAAAACTCTGCCTTGTTCCTTTCTCCTCTGACCGTGCAACTCTGACCAGACCAGGAATTTTGCTCCAGTCTTTACTGCACCTGGTTATGCAAAAATCTCTCTTGTCCTGAATCAAATGCTCTGCAATGCCACTAGGCCTGAAGGAAAGGGATGGTCTGAGCTTGATTTGCACAAGAAGCAAAGCGATGCATCTAGGATCCAGGCCCTTGACCTAGGAGCCAGGCTGTCCCAAAGGATGTTTTACCATACCAGGCTTCAGGCACCTAGCAGGTGGTCTGCACACCTATTCTATTCATTGCTTGTCCTTGGATACTTTGTTTGGAGCTGGCCCTATCTTTGAATGTAGCTAAAGGAGATATTTGCAAAAGGCAAATTAATACTCAATTCAAATGCCTAAAAGCGAGCAGGGAGTCTGGAGGCAGAAAGCCTTGTATATGTGACCTTATCCAAGTACTTCGAGCATATATGTCCTTACACACTGTTCTTGGGGGAAATTATGAGCATAAGAAATTCATAGAAGAAAACAGTTGATATATTAAAAGCTGAATAACACCAAATATTCCCTGATAAATGGCTTCCGTCTAGAAAGATTCCATGACCTTTCTAGGTATAGCTTTATTATATACAGCTGAATCGCTATAATATATTCTTGTGGCTTGCAGCACTACCTAGCTTTTATGGTGTTGAAAGATGCTATGTACCCTACTAGAAGAGAAAGGTAATCATCTAGCTCACAAACCTTGCAAGCAACAATAATGATAAACATGGCAAGACACCCCGACTGTTAGAATAATAGCATGAATGTCAAAGGGTAGCCACCACTTTCTGATTGGATTTAAGGCCTGCTTCACAAGTTGAAACCCATATCTGGCACCATTATTGGGGGAAAAAAAACCCATATTAGATATTTTGTAGGCCCCAGTGGCAAACATACTATTATTACCCTTGCTAAACTGGCATAGTATTAAACTGCACAAATCAGTAATAAGTCATTGGGAGTCTGTTTAATATACTATGACATTACTGTTAGACCCCCAAATCAGTGCATCTCTCAACCTGCAGCAGAGAAGTTTTGGGGTTTTTTTTGTTTTTTTGTTTTNCAGGGTTTCTCTGTGTAGCTTTGCGCCTTTCCTGGAACTCACTTGGTAGCCCAGGCTGGCCTAGAACTCACAGAGATCCGCCTGCCTCTGCCTCCCAAGTGCTGGGATTAAAGGCGTGGGCCACCACTGCCCGGCAAGTTTTGGGGGTTTTTTGTTGTTTGTTTTGTTTTTTGTTTTGTTTTGTTTTGTTTTGCAGTAGTTGGTAACTAACATAGAAACCTACAACTGAAAAAGGTGGAGAGAATAAGAGACTTCTAATTGCTCAGCCCTAGATGGGTAATATATATCACATCCTCTTCTCCCAAGGCTCAGGGATCATTGCAGAAAGGGAGAAAGAAGTTGTACAAGCCAGAGATGGTGTCTTCCAGACACAGTAGGGAAGTTGGACATATGAACCCCCAGCAGTTGTGACAGCATGCATAAGACTCATGCATACTCAAACCAGACAAGATCCTGGCATGAAGAGGGGAGGTAGGCACACATACACACACAGAGACAATTTAAAATGATAAAAATAAAACTTTAAAAAATATTTATGATTTTCTCTTCATTAGCACTTTATAGTTTTCAGTATACAGGAGAGTATTTTGATACATACTTAAATGTTTACCTCTTTTGAAGCTACTGTCAGCATAAGGTTTTTTTAAAGTTTTTTAAAAATTATATTAAATTATTTAATAATTACAGGCATCCATTTTATCTTAGTTGAGTGGCATACAGATTTTGAAGGATTTGCCTACTTCGTCTTGTTTATTGAATTTATGTGTGTGCAAATGATCATAGTAATCCTTTGCCAGCTGCATAGTCTGTAGTGATGTCTCCTTTTCTGCTTGTTATATGTGTCTTTCATTACTTTTTGTTTCCTGTTTTTGTCATTCTTCTTAGAGGCTTGTTATTTTTACTGCTGTTTTCAAGAGTCAACTTTCAGTTTTGTTTTCTTCATCACTTTTTAATTGATTTCTCCTCATTATTTTCTTCCTTTAGCTTAATACTGTTTAGTCTGCTCTTCTTTTTTATAGTTTTAAGGATGGTAAGTTCCCTTGAGAACTCCCTACTTTTCTAACACAAGGACTCATTTAATTGTAGTGTATTTTGTTTTTGTACACTTCAAAAATATTTTCTACAGTCCTTTGAGATTTCCTTACTTATTCATGGATTATTACAAGTCCTAGTTTACCTTGTACTTGGAGATTTTCCTATTACCTTTTTTATAGTTAATCCTATTATGCCTCAAGATGCACTTTTTAAAATTTCAATTATCTTACTTAATTGGCATTCTCCACTGCACAGAAACAAGTGCTCTAAATCTGAAAATATGAACTGAAGTAGATGAAACTCAGGCTTATNTGGTGCTTATGTCCTAGTAATAAGAATACATTCCAGCATGTTGGGAAAGAAAGTTATTTTATTTGTTGTATTTATCTTAAATCAAAATGTTTCAAAGTTAAGTTTTAAATATGAGAGGCCTGATGTTTAGAGTCATATATATGATAGACTGTTTTGTGAATAGGATTCTCAGGCAACCCTACCTTCATCATTCTCATTTTTGACAGTACTAGAATAAACTTGATGGTTAAAACAAACAAAACAAAACAATAACAACAAAATCTTTAACCTTGAAATGTTGTCAGGAAAAAAGATTTGGAGTGAGTGTCCCAAAAAAAGAATTTCACTGGATGCTCTCCTTGTAGACCTTTAAGTGCATAATTTGTCCTCAGTTTCAAATCCTGGTATATTTTTCTTACTATTCCCAAACCCTTGGCATTGTGGGGAAAATAAATTAAACTCTATTAATATATATGTGTAGGATGATAATCCACAAATTAATAAACTCTGGTTGGCATTCCTCTAGACCAGTGGCTCTCAACCTATGTGTCACAACCCCTTTGGGTCCTGTATGTCAGGTATTTACATGTGATTCATAGCAGGGGCAAAATTATAGTTTTGTGGCTGGGAGTCACTACAACATGAGGAACTGTATTAAAGGGTCATAGCATTAGGAAGGTTGAGAAAAACTGTTCTAGTCTCTACAAACAGCTTCTCTGGTATTCTGTACTTTTCCTATCAACAGAATCTCAAAGAGGGGTGGAAGCATCCATTCCAATTCATAACCCTTGAATTTTAGTATGAAGGAAGGTCCTGGCATTTTGTTGCTATGAGTCACCCCTAGAGGTTTGAGAATCTTCTGTTTTAAAAGCACCAAGACCATTTCTCTGGATCATACTATGAAAGATGTATTTTAATCATTGCACGGGTTATCAAGATGTTCCAATATAGTGGTTATCTAAATGTGTTTGTAGCCTCTTCCAGTCCAATCACATTTCTAGTATGTCTTGCTATAGTAGACAGCTCTTTGTCAGTAGAGTTACCTTAAGAATTACTATAATAAGATAGGTACTTAACAATAGAAGATAGAAATCAATGGGTACATAAAACACACAGTGTCCCCTCCTCCACCCCATACCACACTACCCCGTGAAGGGTATTCTGAGTCACATCCTACAAGGTTATTCATTTGAGACTCATTCATGGTTGTTTCCCATGCAAGGAATGGGAGCGTCTTACTTCCTGAGAAATCTTTAATTACAAAGTGCTTTGGTTGTGGTTTTGCTTATTTTTTCTTTTATTCTGATCCCATTCAAGACAATATTCATGGTTTCAAATCTTTTAATAAAAGATTATCATANTGCCCATTAGTTTTCTATTCCTCCTGTCCGANTAACCCTGTTTCTTTGTGATCCCTTCTATTCAACTGATAGAGTAGCTCTAATCAGTCAGTCATCCTCACAGTAAAATAAAGCAACTTAGATTACAATGTCATCCAAGAATGAATTCTTTATATCCCTGCCCTCATGAGTGTGAGGTCAGTGGTTCTCAGACAGTCTCTGCGCCATTCTGTGTATCCAGCTCCTTCTGGCTTCTCAGTGAGGTTTACTTGAGGCTGTTCCCTGTTTGTTTATTATGGAGCTCCCGTCAAAGGGAAGAGGGTGTGTAAGCCTCTGTTGCCTCATAGTTACTTTATATGTTGCTGAGACAAAACATCCGAGAAAAGCAACATAAGGGAGGAAGGGTTCATTTTGGCTCACAGTTTGAGGGGATCATGGCAGGGATGACATGGTGGCAGAAGCTTGAGGCAGCTCATCACATTGCATTAACAGTCAAGAAGAGGAGAGGAATGAATACTGATACTCAGCTCACTTTCCATTTTATGCCTTCTCAGACCCCTGCCTGTGAAATGGTACTCCCCACATTTAGGATGGGTCCTCCTACCTCAATTAACCTAATTGAGGAAATCTCTCACAGACATGTCCAGAGGTTTGTGTCCTAGATAGTTCTATATTGTCAAATTGACAATCAATATTAGCTATTATATGTCTCAAGTCTGCTAATGCTCCATTAGCCCAAGCAAATCCATGACAAAACCCCAGATGGGGAAGTGGGGAATGGCCATGGCCTCAGCCATAGAAAGCACACAGATGTAAAAATGACCACCTGAGAGTCAAGAGTTTTGACCAATAATCTACTGCAAGCCTCTGAGGTTTGTTTTGGCTTTACTTTTAGAAGGACTGAGCATTGAACCCAGAACCTAGGATATGTTAGGTATGTGTTCTATACTACTCTGCATCTCCAGTCCCATGTTGGCATGATAAACGGTTTTACTTAATAGTTTTCTGTGTGTTATTTGAAGCCTGCAAGAACCTTCAATATCTTTTGATGAATCTTCAAAGTCAAAGTTATGTTCATAGAATCAAGATTTATTTGAGTCATTCTATCTGTCTGTCTATGCATATCCATCCATTCATCCTAGTTAGCAGCGTGGAGCAGTGGTTCTCAACCTTTCTAACACTGTGACCCTTTAACACAGTTCCTCATGTTGTGGTGCCCCCCAACCATAAAATTATTTTGTTGCTACTTTATAACTGTAATTTTACTACTGTTTTTAATCATAATGTAATTGTGCAATTAATCTAATATGCAAGATAACTGATATGTGACCTCCAAAGGGGTCATGACCCACAGGTTGAGAACCTCTGACCTAGAGTAATCTGAGAAGAGACTCTCTCTTGAGAAATTGTTTAGATTGAATTGTCTTTATCTTTAATTGATGTGGGGTAGGGGACAAACTACAGCAAATAAGACCATTCTTAAACAGGAGAGCCTGAGCTGTTTAAGAGAGCCAGCTAAACATGGGCCTTCAATGGAGCCAATCAGCAACCTTCCTCCATGGTTCAACATTCAACTTGAGGTCCTGCCCTGACTTCCCTTAGTGATGGATTATGACCTGGAAGTGTAAGCCAAATAGACATTCCTCCCCAGGTTGCTCTTGACCAGAGGGCTTTTATAACAGCAACATAAAGGGAACTAGAACTTTATGTATCATCTATGTATCTATGTATCTATCTATCTATCATCTACCATCTACCTATCATCTATCATCTATCTAATCTATCATCTATCTACCATCTATCTATCATCTATCAATCATCTATGTATCTATCATCTGTGTATCTATGTATCTATGTATCTATGTATCTATCTATCTATCTATCATCTATCATCTATCTTTAATCTATTTATCATCTTTGAGACAGAGTCTCTCTATGTAGCCTAAGTGGACCTTGTGATCCTCTTGCTTCAGCCTCCCAAGTTTTGGCATTACGTGTATGGACCACCATGCCCAATGATACTTTATTTAAAGTTTTATTGTGAGATGATCTTATTTGCATAAGAAACAATACAGGGCTGTTGATATGGCTTAATGATTAAAGCTGTCCCTGAGGACCTGAGTTGAATCCCCAAAATCCACATGGTGAAAGGAGAGAACCAGCTTTCAAAAGTTGTCCTTTGACCTCTACATGCTAGCTGTGGCATGTCCATGCATACATGTACATGTGAATGTACACACACACACACACACAACACATTCACACACACGCACATGCACATACACTCAACACACGCGCACGCACGCATGCGTGAATACACACATACACAGAGATGCACACCAAGCAAACAAACAAATAAATGTAATGAAAGTGTTTTAAAGAAACAATTCAGAGATGTCTGTGCACCTGTTATCCAATTCTACACAAGGGAAGCATCTTGAGACCTACAACACAATATCACAAAGAGAAGGTTCACATTATTACACTCAAGACAAAGAGAGACCCTCATGGTTCCCTTTATAACAAGGTCCACTTCCTCTCTACCTCCTCCACACCTCAGGGTGACAATCCACTTCTTTTTGTGCTTAGAAACTTGTGTGCTCTTTCCTTCTCATTTCCGTAGTTCCTGATGAGGAATGCACTGCTTTTCACACAGCTTCCTATATGTAAAGTACCCTTTCTTCCTTGCTATATTAAAGATAATTTCTTTTATATTTAAAAAAATTGACCTGAAGATGTGGTTGTGTTTGAGTTTGTTGTGTTGGAGGTCTGATCAGTTCTCTGACTCTGTGGTCTGATGACTTTCACTGAGTTTTGTCTTCTTCCATCTCTTTCTAGGATCCAGATGACAGGAATGGCAGAGCTGTTGATAGTTTTCCAGATTCCTGAAGTTTCATTTGTTCCTTGTTAGGGTTACTATTGCTGTGATGAAAACACTATGACCAGAAGCAAGTTGGGGAGGAAAGGGTTTATTTGGCTTACACTTCCCACATCACTGTTCATCATAAAAGGAAGTCAGGACAGGAACCCAAACAGGGCAGGAACCTGGAGGCAGGAGCTGATGCAAGGCCATGGAGGGGTGCTGCTTAATGGCTTGCTCTTTATGGCCTGCTCAGCCTGCTTTCTTATAGAACCCAGGACCACCAGCCCAGGGATGGCACCACTCACCATGGACTGGGTGCTCCCACATCAATCATTAATTAAGAAAATGCCCTACAGGCTTGCCTACAGCCCTATCTTATGGAGGCATTTTCTTAATTGAGGCTCCTGCCTCTTCAGATGACTCCAGCTTGTGTCAAGTTGATATTAAAAAAAAATCCAGCACAATTTGTTCTTCTCCTTTGTTGTTGTTGTTTAGAATCCTAATGAGTCTTGCTCTGTCTTCCCTTTCACTTCCTGTGACGATTAGTGTTAATCATCAATTGGAAAGAGTCCAGCATCACTTGGGGGATGGGCCTCTGGGCATGCTAATGAGGAATTATCATGTTTGCTAACTGAATTAGGAAGACCTGCCCACAGCATGTGGCATCATTCCCTAGATGGGATGCTGAACTGTGTATGTGGAGTGAGGGAGCTGAGCAGCATCAGGCATTCATCCCTCTCTGTTTCCTGAGTGAGGATGCACTGTGACCAGCTGCTTCAAGCTCCTGTTGCCTTAACTCTCCCACTAATGATGAACTATACTCTTGAACTGTGACCCAGAATAAACCTACTTTCCCTTAAGTTGCTTTTGTGAGAATATTTTATCACATCAACTGCATATAAAACTAAGATATGCTTCCTTCAGTCCCTTCTAGTATGGTTTTTTGATGTCATCCTTTCAATTTTTTATTTCAGTTTTGTATTTTCAACTCTAAATTTTCGGTTTGCTTCTCATTTATATTGTCCATTCTTTGTTATGTTCAAAAATTTGTTCCAATCAAGATTGTAATTTCTTTCTTTCTTGTTTTTTTGGTTTCTTTCTTTCTTTCTTTCTTTCTTTCTTTCTTTCTTTCTTTCTTTCTTTCTTTCTTTCTTTTTTGAGACAAGATCTCTCCATTTTGTAGCTCTGGCTGTTCTGGAACTCACTATGTAGACCAAACTAGCCTCAAACTCACAGAGATCCATTTGTCTCTGCCTCTTCAGTGCTGCAATTAAGGGTATGTCCTACTATGCCTGGCCAAGATTGAATTTCTTAATGAAGTATTATCCCACAGCTTTAAATCATTGTTGGGGCAACAGATACAGCTTAGTGATGGATTGTTTCCCAGCATGCCTTGGGTTGAATAATCAGCACCATGAAGACAAAGCATTTTATTAGACAATATCTAATATCTCTGTAATTGAGTTGTTTCTATATATCCATTGTCTTTTTAGTGCTTAATTAATACATTTACTTTGTTAAAATGTTCTTTCAACAGTTACATTTAAATTCTTTCAATTTCAATCCTTTTTATAAAAATAGATAAAATGAATAAATCCTGTACTTTACATTTTTTATTTGAAGACACAGTGATCACAACAGATCTATTTTTTTAAGTGAGAGATCATTCATTGTTCCTGAAAGTATTGGAAAACATTAAAATCTTGTCTATTGACAACTTTGATTTAATTCAAACATTTTTGGATTTAAAAATTTTAATACAATTTCACTCATTTTAGAGATGTTTTAGGCTCAGAGTAAAAGTAAGTGCGAGGCACAGATATGTGCTTTGCAGGCCTCCATCCTTCCCACGTTTCACAGAGTAGTCCACTGTTCACATCAGAACCCACATTTACACATGGTATCAGTTACCTCTTTCCCCACCTTGACTCAAAGCACAATGGAAACAACGTGAGGCTAGAAAGGCTTATTTTGGCTAACAGTGTAAGAGAGNAAGTAATCTATCATGACAGGAACTTGGCAGCAGTGTGAGGCAGCTGGCCATGTTGCTGCAGAGAGCAAGGAGAAAGAGGTAAATAGTCGTTTTCATCCTGCCTTCTCCTTTTCTTGTTCTTATCCAGTCCATGAGATGGTGCCACCCACTGTCAGGGTTTTCTTGCCTCACTTTAATGTCTCTGGAAACACACAAACAAACCCAGAGGTGTGTCTCCTAGGTGATTCCAAAGCTAGTCAAGTTGACAATGAAGATTTCAACCATTATACACATCACTGTCACTGGAAGTTCATCATTCATAGTAAGCTACATTCTAGTGCTGCACATGTTATGGGTTTGGACAGATTTACAACAATGTGCAGCTGATATATAGTGCTCTGTAAAGTTTTCTGCTGTAGAATCCTGTGTGCTTCACCTGTTCCTTCTTTATTTTCCTCTAGCCCTTATTGACTCATCTTTTACATCCGCTTGGAGAATTTCATAAATATTGTTACAATTTGCCCCCCTAAATATGGCTATTTGGGGCATTACATTATGTAATGTTTACTTAAATCTTCTGCTTTCACTAGTTTTCTTGAGATGTTGCTCTGGCAAGATGCCACTTTGTAACTGCCAAGTGGTTGGGTAGGGGTGTGACTGTGCTCCTCCCCACAGTGTATGGATGGAGTAGTGTGCATACTGTGTAGTTCCCTGTCTTGCTAGGCTGTCTCTCTTCTTAGGGTAGAGATGGCTTGGGTTACTTCTTTGATGTGTCTCCTTTGATATTTCTGAATTGTCGACTTCTTTGTTATTAAGTCTGGGATAGATGAAGCATAAAGAAAGCCCAGGGAAGGCTGGAGAGATGGCTCAGTGGTTAAAAGCACTTGCTGCTCTTGCAGAAGAACTGGGTTTGGTTCCCAGCACCCATATGGTGTCTCAGAAATGTCTATAACTCCAGTTCCTAGGGACCCACCACCCTCTTCTAGTGGTACACAGACATACATGAAAGAAAAAACATGCATACATATAAAGTAAAAGTAAATATTTGTCTAAAAAAGAAGAAAACCCAGGGAACACAGAATGACGCTGTTCCTTGGTAGTGCGGCCCTTAGCTCTCTGCCCTCCCCTGGTTAGCTCATTTTTTACAGAGGCTCCAGTTCTTCAGCTGCACTTGGAAAGCAACAACAACAACAACAACAATAATAATAATAATAATGGAAAGTGCATCTCATCATCTCATTTTAAAAAGTATTACATTTATGTATTATTCCTATTGTGTGTGTGACATTACAAATGTGGATGTGAAGTCAGATGGCAACTTGCCAGAGTCAATTTTCTCCTTTTATCATGTGGGTGTTGGGTGTCCAACTCAGGTTGTCAAGCTTGGTGGCAGATACCTTTATTGGATGAACCATCTTTCTGGGCCTTGAGCATTTTTAAGAATATAAAGAAATCCTAAAATCAATAGATTAGGAATTCTTAGGTTTGGGATTTTATAAATAGTAGAACAAAACAACAACACAAAAAGATGTTTATGTGTGATCTCAATAAAGTTGCTTTCACCAATAGAGCCACCTGAACACAATAGAAAACAAATAGCCATCTCTTAATCTATTAGCATCTTTTCATCAAAGAGCATTTTGTCAGACAAACACACACACACACACACACACACACACACACACACACACATATGTCAAAAGCCTCCAAAGAATGTGCTATCTATTCAAATGTACAAATGTGGCATGATCAGAAAATGTTACTTTTCTCACCTTTGTGGTACTCAGTGGCAATCCAGATAATGATGAAGAAACAGACAGGAGATATAACTCTCACAACCTGCCTACAGTGGTGATAGAACTGTTCAGAGATGCTCCCCCACTCATCCTGTGGGACTTGCCACAGACAAGTTCTTTCCCACATTTGATCTCCAAAACACAGGTTATTTGTCTGTGCAGGATTCTAACCTACACATACCCAGGTTCTAGAATAATTGTCCAATAGGGTGGACCTCAAGTTACACCCATGAGGAAGACTGTAATGGCAGAATTGTTTTTAATTTTTATTTTTTATGTCTGAGTGTCAGATTCCCTGGAACAGCCCATGCTATTAACTGCTGAGCCATCTCTCCAGCCCATTTGTTGCTATTTTTGTGTAATTTTATTTTATCTTTCTTTCTTGTCCTTGTGCCACCCCACCCACCCCACCCCTTTTTAAACCTAGGGTTTATTGTGCTAGGTATATTTTTAAGCAAATAATATATAAGTAGTTAAAATTAAATAAATAATGAGTGCAATCCCAATGAAATTAGGCTTTGCAACTGCTTTCTGTCAGACATATTAACAACATGAGTCACCCTGTCTCTTCAGGTTTCTGAAGCCAGAGCTGAGATAGACAAAGACAGGGCCCTTAGCTTTGCCTCCTGACTCGAGCAGTCTGGAGTCCGTTCTCCAGCATGTGACACCCCACCACTGGGCATGGCCTTTGTGAAAGAGAAGAGTTCTCTGTACAGGGAAGAAACTCAAATTCCCCAGTCTCTACTTACATCAGTAGAGCTCTCTTGACTGGTTTGTTCCCCAGAGAGCCACTACACCAGGTGTCAATCTCATCTGAGATCCTCCAAGGAAAAGCTTGCAGTGCTCCATGGTGCTGGCGGCTGGGGATAGAAAGGACCTGGCTCCAGCTTCCATGGGGCCAGGAAGCATGATTGCAGGAGTGAGCAAATGATCTCACAGTCTTATCAATCTCACAGAGCAGATGGATACAGCAATTAGTGCAAAAATAATTCTGCCAAGAATATTAACACTTCTAGACTTTTATCAAGAAGGGGTGAAATTTCAACTCAATAATTTTCTAAATTTGTAGAATATTTACTGGTGAGCAACAGGGTATGGGGCTCTGGTCTTATCCTCACGTGGACACCAAGGTAATTAATAGAAATGAACAAGTTGTTTTTATGCACATCAAGTGAAATGTAGAATTGAGAGCAGAAGGATTTTCTGGGTAATATGTGCTCCAGCTCTTCAGAAAAAAGAAATGCTGAAGTAATTGTTTTTGTTTTATTCTTTTTTTCCCCAAATTATCCAGAACAGCTTAGCTTAACGACTCACATAAAGGCTAACAAACATTGTCTGTAGAGGACCAGAGAGAAAATGTCACTAGCTTGAGGGGGCCACACAGTCTCTTTTACAATCGCCTGGACTCCTCTGTAGCACAAAAGCAGTTTCAGAGAAGGTGATAGTTCAGAGGCATGATGACAAGACTGTTTGCAACATGGACGGCAGGGAGATGGCAAACCCCAAGCTAGATCCTTGACCTGACCATATAGAAATATCCCCTCTTCCCCTAAGTTAGGGCGTTTATTGAATGGACCAAACTTCTAAATAGTCTACACCTCTAAAGGCATTAAAAGAAATCATCTTGGCATGTAGTTTCCAGAAGTTCTTTGCTCAATAATGGACTTGGTAGAAGGTGTGCCTCTCCTTTGAGTGATATTACTTACTGCCCATGCTCCCTGTCTTCTGATNCATCCTCATGCTTTTCTCCTCATGTTTCTAGTTCTTTTCCTTCTCCTTTCATTTATTATATATTAATTGATTAATTAATTCATCACAAACCTCTTCCTTTTCTTTTCATTGGTCAGGTAGGATTTTGTAGGCTAGCATGCCATTCTAGTTAGGAGCAGAGGGTAAAGTGATGTCCCTTATTATAAGGAAGAAAAGAGCAGACAGGAAGCTCAGTTAAGAACATAGTGCTTGCCATGGGTGGCACCTGGGAGGCAGAGGCAGGCAGATCTCTGAGTTAGAGGCCACCCTGGTCAATACAGCAAATTCCAGGGCAGCCAGAACTACAAAGAGAAACGCTATCTTTAAGAAAAACAAAGGAGAGAGAGAGAGAGAGAGACAGAGAGACAGAGACAGAGAGACAGAGAGACAGAGACAGAGAAAAGAAGAGAAAAGAACAGAATAGAACATAATAATGCCAGCCAGATGTGGTAGGTAGCACATATGTTTAATCCCAGCACTTGGGAAGCAGAGGCAGGAGGATCTCTGTGAGTTTGAGGCCACCCTGGTCTACATAGCATAGCCCAGCCAAGGTTACATAGTGAGATGCTATCTCAAAAAATCAAAAGAAAAGAACAAAGGAACATAGTGCTGGTGATCTATCCACAGCACACATGGCAAATGTGACAAGCGGGCCATATTATAACTTATTATAACTTCTTGTTTCTATTATACTTTGTAATAGACATCCTCGAAAATAAAAGAAATAAAAAGGGTATCTAGACTGGAAATTTTAAAAAAGTAAACTTGTCAGCTGGGTGGTTGTGGTATGCCTTTAAACCCAGCACTCAGGAGATAGAGACAGTTGGATCTCTAAGTTCAAGGCCAACCTGGTCTACAGAGATAGTTNCAGGGCAGCCAGGGCTACACAGAGGAACCCAGTCTTGAAAAACCAAAAATAAAGAAAGAAATAGATAGATTAATTAATTAATTAATTATTAAGTTGTTTTTATTTGTAAGTTGATGTGAATGTGTAGAAAATTTAGTGGAATCTACAAAAATAAAACTATTAAATGATCTTAGAGTAGATCCTAGAGTAAATAAAAGTTCAGCACACACACATGCACATTGTTTTTCCCTATATTTAGATGAAACCACTGAAAATAATTTTTTTAAAGTACCACTTGTATTGGACTAAAAATATGAAACAAATTAAGGATGGACTTGAGTAAGAGACGTAGGACTGCCCACTGGAAAATATAAAACATTCCGGAAGAAATCCGGAAGAAATCTGAATAAATGAGAGATAAATTGATTTTATAGCTTCTGAGATTCGTATTGTTAACAATGTTTCTCTAAAATGATCTTTGAAGTTCATTAAAATCTGGCAGACCCCACCCTGCCTTGGGTAGAATCTGACAATCAAACCTAAAGTGACCAAAACTGAAAATCCCAGATCCCAGAAACGACGCTGAAGAAACTTTGAAGGAGCAGATGTGGCAGCTTCAATACTGGTTCAGAAATGCCGCAGTGGAGGCAGGTCCAGGTAGAAAAACAAAGGGCAAGGAAACAAGACCGAGAAGTCAGAAGACACACATGTATACAGTCGATCGACTGTCGATGAAAAAGCTATTTAATTCTAGAAAGAAGAATCCGTGGCGTGAATTCTAATTGGTCTTAATAATAAAAGCCTGGAGTCAGATATCTGGGTAAATGCTGAAAGATCAGAGAAGTAAAGGAGCAGCCAAAGTCACCTCTTACCTCCATGACTTCTCAGACCGGAAAGGGCAGAGCTCCTGTCTTTGCCCGCCTTATATTCCTCTGTCCACCCAGCCATATCACTTCCTGTTTCCTGTCGGTACTCCAGACCTCTATGAATAACTAGTGGCCAGCTCCACTCTCTGATCTTTAGGCAAGCTTTAACAAAATATCACCACAAGAATCTTTAAACAGAATGTACAGGAACCATTGGAGTGAGAGCATGCGTGTGTGTGTGTGTGTGTGTGTGTGTGTGTGTGTGTATGTGAGAGTGTGTGTGCATGTGTGTGTGCTGCACGTATGCATGTGTGGTGTGTATGGTGTGTGAGTGTGTGCACATGCATGTGTGTGTGCAGTGTGTGTGTGGTGTGTGTGTGTGTGTGTGTGCGTGTGTGTGGTGTGCATGCATGTGCATACATGTGAGTGCGTATGTGTGTAGAAGAAAAATTGGAAAGAGACTGCAGAGAGCTGTGACATAGATGTTAAAGCATGTATAGCAACTAGTTCAAAATAGACCAGAGACCTAGATGTAAACCCTAAAACTATAGAACTTTTAAAAGAGAAGGTAGGGAAGAAATCTCTGTGGCCCTAAACTAGGCAACCCACGTGACATCA